>PVIY010002036.1:27910-101629 GCA_004026745.1 Myrmecophaga tridactyla
CAGGACACCCTTGCCCCCCTGCCCATAGTGTGGCACAGCCTCACCCCACTGCCCTCTCCCAAGTTCTGCACATCAGTTTGCAGCACACCTAGGCCCACACATGCGCACAGGCCCCCAATCACATCATTCAGCTCTGGAAACCGTACTTTACAGCAGTCCTAGAACTGTGCATGTGTACAGCCCTCAGCCACAGCTCTGAGAAAGTGCTGACCTGCACAGCCAGGTAACATCTGCCCCCAATCCACAAAGGTATAACACTGACCTGCTGCCACAGCTCTACACATGCACACAAGGGCCCTGTGCCTTAGACCAATGCACACCAGGGTTACACCACCAGAACAGTGCGCCCACACAGCTACATAATCCCTGGCCTCTGAGCACCAATGTTCACAAGCATCAGTGTAACATCCCCAACCTGCACCTATACCTGCCATGAAATAGATCACTGCACTGAGTGCCCCACCCTGTACCCTGCTCCCTGCTTTGCAACCGTCCCACAAACACAAGGCCTTAGACAACTGAAAGAAATCAACTCCTAAGGTAAATCAATCAAGATACGTACATGCCATGAAAACAGCAGAAGATCACTAAGAATATCACAATGCAGACAGATATAGCCCTGCCTAAAGACAAAATTCAAACATCAGAGGAGACACAGATGTCAGAATAACTAATCAAAGATGTTCATACAACTCTACTTAATAAAATAAGTGGGATAGCAAATGACATAAAGGAGATCAAGAAGACAGTAGAAGAGCATAAGGAGGAATTTGAGAGAATAAATAGAAAAATAGTGGATATCACAGAGATTAAAGATTCTGTTGACCAAATAAAAAACATAATACAGGCACACAATACCAGATTTAAAGAGACAGAAGAAAGAATAAGTGATATAGAGGACTGGAAAACTGACCTCGAATACTCAGAACAGCAAATGGCAAAAAAGATGGAAAAATTCTATTGGATTTCAGGGAAGAGATAGACAAAACAAAGCTCACAAATATAGGAATCATTGGTGTCACCAAAGGAGAAGAGAGGACTAAAGGGTTAGGAAGAGTAATTGAGCATATAATAGGGGAAAATTTCTGAAGCCTTATAAAGGACATAAATATAGAAGTCAAAGAAGCCCAAAGAATGCCAAACAGAATAAATCCAAATAAGCCTTCCCCAAGACACATACTAATCAGTCTGTCAAATGTTGAACAGAAACAGAAAATTCTGAAAGCGGCAAGAGAGAAACATTCTACTATATAAAAGGGAAACCAAATAAGACTGAGTTCAGACTACTCAACTAGCACCCTGGAAGACAGAAGACAGTGGTATGATATATACAAGATCCTGAAAGAGAAAAACTTCCAGCCAACAATTCTATACCCAGTCAAATTGTCCTTCAAAATGGAGGGAAAGATTAAAGTTTTCACAAACAAAGAAGTCCTGAAAGAATTTGTCAATAAGAGACCAGCCCTACAAAAGATACTAAAAGGATATCTGCTGGCTGAAATAAAAAGACAGGAGAGGGAGGCCTGGAGGAGGGCAAAGAACTCAAGAGTACCACTAAAAGTAATTTAAATAATACAAAGAGAAAGAGGGAAAAGGATATAGAGATCTGACAAATAAAATAAAACTATAAGATGGTGGATTCAAGAAATGCCTTTTCAGTAATAACTTTGATTGTTAACAGACTAAACTTACAAATTAAAAGATACAGACTGGCAGAATGGATAAAGAAACATAATCCAGCTATATGCAGTTTACAAGAGATTCATCTTAGACACAAGTATACAAATAGATTGAAAGTGAAAGGATGGAAAAAGATTTTCTACACAAGTTGTAATCAAATGAAAGCAGGACTAGATATACTAATATCAGAAAAACAGACTTTAAATGTAAAGACACCATAAGAGACAAAGAAGGACACTATACACTAATTAAAGGGTCAATTTACCAAGAAGATACAACAATCATAAACGTTTATGCTCCCAATCATGGAGCTCCAAAGTACATGACACAGACATTGGCAAAACTGAAGGGAATGATAAATTTTTCGACAATAATAGTAGGAGACTTCAACACACCTCTCAATCATACAGAAAATCAAGGAAATAGGGAAGTTAAATAACTTGATAAATGAATTGGACCTAACAGAGATATATACCTCATTGCACCCCAAAACACAAGTATACACATTCTTCTCTAGTACTCATGGAATATTCTGCAGGATAGATCATATGCTGGGCACAAAACAGGTCTTTATGAATTTAAAAACATTGAAATTATTCAAAGCACTTTCTCTGATCACAGTGGGATGAAGCTGGATCTCAATAACTACCAAAAATGAGAACATTCACAAATATATGGAGATTAAATAACACACTCTTAAACAGCCAGGGGTCAAAGAAGATATTGCTATAAAAATCAGTAGCTATCTGGAGATGAATGGAAATGAGAACACAAGTTGTCAGAACTTATGGGATGTAGCAAAGGCTGTGTTGAGAGGGAAATTTATTGCCCTAAATAACTATATTAAAAAACAAGAAAAAGCAACAATTGAGGACTTAACAGAACACCTGGAGAAACTTGAGAAAGAACAATAAACTAACCCAAACTTAACAGAAGAAGAGAAATAACAAAGACTAAAGCAGAGACAAATGAATGGGAGAATAAAAAAACAATAGAATGAATCAATAAAACCAACAGTTGGTTCTTTGAGAAAATCAATAAAATTGATGGCCACTAGCAAGACTGACAAAGAAAAAAAGAGAGAGGATGCAAATAAACAAAATCAGAAATGAGGACGGGTGTGTTACCACAGACCCTGAAAGAATAAGATAATTCATAAGAGGATATTATGAACAACTATACCAGCAAACTAAACAACTTAGATGAAATGAACAAATTCCTGGAGACACACAAACAAGCTACACTGACTCAGGAAGAAACAGAAGATCTCAGCAAACCAATCACAAGTAAAGAGATTCAATCAGTCATCAAAAATCTTCCTACAAAGAAAAGCCCAGGGCCAGATGGCTTCACAGGGGAATTTCATCAAATATTCCAAAAAGAGCTAACACCAATCCTGCTCAAACTTTTCCAAATAATTGAGGAAAAAGGAATTCTACCTAACTCATTTTATGAAACTAATATCATTTTAATACCAAAACTGGGTAAAGATGCTATAAGAAAGGAAAACTACAGGACAACTGCCCTAATGAACATAGGTGGAAAAATTCTCAATAAAATATTAACAAATTGAATCCAACAACACATTGAAAGAATTATACACCATGGCCAAGTGGGGTTTATACCAGGAATGCAAGGATGGTTCAATGCAAAAAAAATCAATTAATGTAACACAGCACATTAACAAGTCAAAAGGGAAAATCACATGATCATCTTGAATGATGCTGCAAAAGCATTCAACAAAATTCAACATCCTTTTCTGATAAAAATACTCCAAAAGATAGGAATCAAAGGTAATTACCTCAATGTGATAAAGGGAATATATGAAAATTGATAGCCAGCATCGCATTCAATGGAGAGAGACTGAAAGCCTTCCCCTAAGATCAGGAACAAGACAAGGATGGCCCACTGCCACCACTATTATTCAACATTGTGCCAGAAGTTCTAACTAGAGCAATCAGGCAGAACAATGAAATAAAAGGCACCCAAACTGGAAAGGAAGAAGTAAAACTCCCATTATTTGCAGATGATATGATACTACACTTGGAAGATTCTGAGAAATCTACAGTAAAGTTACTTGAGCTAATAAACAAATTCAGCAAGGTGGTGGGATACAAAATTAATATGCAAAAATCAGTAACATTTCTATACATAAGCAATGACCTAGCTGAGTCAGTTAAGGAAAAATTCCATTCCAAATAACAACTAAAAGAATCAAGTCTTTAGGAATGAACTTAACTAGGGACATAAAGGGTTTCTAAAAAGAAAACTACATAACATTGCTAGAAGAAATCAAAGGAGATCTAAAGAGGTGGAAAGACATTTCCTGCTCATGGATAGGAAGGCTAAATATAGTTAAAATGTCAATTCTACCCAGATCAATCTACAGATTCAACACAATACCAATCAAAATTCCAACAACCTACTTTGAAGACTGAAAAGCTAATTACCAAATTCCTCTGGAAAGGAAAGAGACCCCAAATAGCTAAAAGCATACTAAAAAAGAAGGATGAAATGGAAAGGTTAACACTCCCTGACTTTAGAACCTATTATAAAGCTACAGTGGCTCAAAACAGCATGGTAATAGCACAAAGATAGAAGCATTGACCAATGGATTTGAATCAAGAGTGCAGAAATAGACCACCAAATCTATGGTCAATTGATTTTAGATAAGGCCCACAAATCCTCTGAACTGGGACAAAAGCGTCTTCTCAATAATTGGGCAAGAAAGAACTGGATATCAGTAGACAAAAGAATGAAAAAGGACCCTGATCTTTCACCCTATATATAAATTAACTCAAACTGGGTCAAACACATAAATATAAGAACTAGCACCACAAAGCTTCTAGAAGAAAATGTAGGGAGACATCTTCAAGACTTAGTAATAGTAGTTAACTTCCTAAACTTTACACCCAAAGCCCAAGCAACAAAAGAAAAAAGTAGATAAATGTGAACTCCTCAAAATCAAATTCTTCTGTACCTCAAAACAGTTTGTCAAAAAGGTGAAGAGGCAGCCAATTCAATGGGAGAAAATATTTGGAAATCACATATCAGACAAAGGTTTGATTTTCTGTATACACAAAGAAATCATACAACTCAACAACAAAAGAACAAACAACCCAATTATAAAAGGGGCTAAAGATATGAATATGCAATTTTCTGAACAGCAAATACAGATGGCTCAAAAGCACATGAAGAGATGCTCATTTTTACTGGCTATAAGGGAAATGCAGATCAAGACTAGAATGAGATATCACCTCACACCTATAAGAATGGCTGCTATTAAACAAACAGGAAACTATACATATCGGAGAGGATGTGGAGAAACTGGGACACTTATGCACTGTTGGTGGGAATGTATAATGGTGCAGCTGCTATGGAAGACTGTTTGGCATTTCTTTAGGAAACTAAATATTGAGTCGCCCTATGAATCATCAACAGCACTACTTGGTATATACCCAGAAGAGCTGAAAGCAACGAAACAAACAGACATTTGCACACCAATGTTCATAGCGGCATTATTCACAGTCAACAAAAGATGGAAACAAACGAAATGCCCATCAACAGACAAGCGGATCATCAAAATGTGGTATATACATACGATGGAATATTATGCAGCTGTAAGACAAAATGATGTCCTGAAGAACATGACAATATGGATGAACCTTGAGGACATAATGCTGAGTGAAATTAGCCTATACAAAAGGATAGATACTGTATGATTACACTTTTATGAAGAGCATAAATGTGTAATCAGACACTTGAAAGAATTTAGGGGACTTAGAGATACATAGAAGCTAGAGATGGGTGAACCGTTAGCTGATGAGGTTGAACTCCAATGTAAAGGAATAGATAGGAGTGAAGGTGGTTCTCTATCGGCCTGTAAGAGAACAGATATTGAAGATAAACAAGATTGAAAGGGGTTGTATAGAACTACGTGTCCCAGTGATTAACACTAGAAATATGAATTAGGTCTCGCAAGAATTACTTCAAAGATATGATTCTTGTACAAAGAGTGTTTACATCCAGGGTACGGGGGAAACCTGCTACTGCATGCTATGAACTATGTTCAAAAGGAAGCCATCAGCACTACCACAGCAACAGCCAAGGTAAATAATGGGGGAGGGACAAGAATTAAGAGGAGGTTTAGATTTCCTATCTGGCAAGGGTATGTTTATTGGTTTTCTTTCTCTTGGGAACAGTGAAATTATCTAAAATGGACAATGTTGACAGATTGTGGACTTTGGGCCCTATTCATGATGCCCGATGAATGCAGGTGGCTGAAGGATGCACTGACGAAGTAGATTGGTGAATGGTGGTGTATACTTATGAATGAAGGTTGTGCTGCTACAAAAAGGAAAAAAGTCATGAGGCATGCAACAATGTGAATGAACATGTGGGACATTTGCTGAGACAAAATAAGCTAGAAACAAAAGAACAAAAATGGTATGGTCACCTTTAGAAATGCTTATAAGAAAACAGGGGCCTAGATTGTAAGCTTTTAGAGCAGACACATTAAGTTCAGAGTGGTGATTACTATCTCTGGATTTTGAGAGGCTGTTTTATATATATATATATAACCTGATATTTAGAGAAAAGAGTGAAGCCGGACAGGTTGGGGTTAAAGTAATTCAGAACATAGGGGTAAGGAAGACAATGTCTATATTTTAGAACAGGGCATAATCTTTGAGACTAAAGGAAGAAAGGTTTATTTGGTCTGGAACTGAAATTTTTGTAGTGCATAATCTAATTCAACCTATCTGTATAGCTCATTTGAACAACTGAAACACAGGGAGCACAGAATAAAAAAGAGGTCCTTTAATCCTATATATATTATTGTAATGCCTGGATACATCCTAGAGTATATTAAGCAGATAATCAAAAAGTATTGGCAAAGTCCCCTGAAGGATGGGAGAAAGAATATGGAACTATTAAACCTTACCATCACGGAATCCCCTGACATATGTCAAAGTATATGGACATCTAAATCAATAGGCCATGCCCTTGATCATGAGGCTTAATCTTGTGAAGCTTATGTAGGTAGCAGAGAAGCTTAGACCCCCCTATAGGTATGCTGAAGAGTTACTTCTGGAGGTCCTCTGTTGTTGCTAAAGTGTGGCCTCATTGTCTCTAAACCCAACTCTGCAAGTGAAATCATTGCCCTCCCCCCTACATGGGACATGATATCCAGGGGTGAAAGTCTCCCTGGCGATGTGGGAGAGAACTCCCAGGGATGAATCCAGCCCTGGCCCCATGGCATCAACAATTCCATCCTGACCAAAAGGGGGGAAAGAAGTATAATTAATAAAGTATCAGTGGCAGAAAGAGTTCAAAGAGAGTCGAGAGGCTACTCTGGAGGTTGCTCTTTTACAAGCTTCGGGTAGACCTTGCTACCTATCATAACCTGCCAACCCACAACCAGGACCATTCCAGCCAATCCTAAAGAACATCTAGGGCAATACATAAGATTCCACAAGGGTTCCATGCACTAGAGTAACTTTCCAGAAACCTACAACCTCTACACGGGTCCCTGGTCCAGATAAGTCCTGAAATCTAGCCCAGCCGCTCTAGAACATAAGCTAGTTCCATTTCTCTAGCCTATATTAGTGACAGACCCTTCCAATATGAAAAATTTATAATAGCCATATCCCAAACACCTCTAAAGAGAAGGATAGAAATATCAAAACTGATGGTGGAGTTATATAGAGAAGTAAGGATTTAGCAAATGAATATGATGGCTGAATCTTTAAATTAATATCTCTTTTAGTCTCCAGTATTTTAGAGCACCTAGAAATAAAAACCTAAAATTGTAGATTTGTAACCCATGTCAAACTGTGAAATATGTTCTACAACTAACTGTGGTGCCATACTTTGAAATTTATAGCTTTTTTGTATATATGTTATTTTTCACAAAAAAAGAAGGAAAAAAGTTGATTGTGATGATAAAAAATACGTATTTAAGCCCGCTAGCTTCCTATATTCTGGAGCAGCTAGAAGGAAAAATCTGAGAGGATCGTATGGTAGCCCATGACAGACTCTGGGATCTGTCCTGTAACTACTTGTTGAAGAATGCTTTGAAAACTATTGGTTTTTTATTTCTTTGCTTTTATGTACATTACACTATACAATAAAAAAACAAAAAAAAGAAATAAAGCCAGAAAGCCAATTTTTGGATAATACCTGCTTCTCTACTTTTCCATAGCCCAGAAAGAGGAATCCAGTTGCCACAACTGATTCCAGGTCCCAGACAATCCGCCCTAGAGGAAAGGGGAGCAAAACACAGACCAAAAAAAGGCTGGTATCAAAGCCTGTCCACTCTCCATTAGAAACTAGGTTGTCATGATAGGATTGATTTGGACACCCAAGATGGGAACAACATTTTGCTGCTAGGGCTGGTGTTTAGAGAGGCTCAGAAAGTCTAAGGAAATACACATTAAGGGCCAGACAGCCAGGCCATGCTCAAACTACTAGTGTCACATTTGTGGCTTTAATATTATTTACTTTCAACTGTACATGTTCAAACTGAAACTATACTTAAAGCAATATTTGACAGAACAGCTTAGTGGAAACATTGATACTGAGCCACAGAACACAGATGAACACAGTTTTAGAGGATACACTTGCGTGCATATCCATTTTTTTCTTTTTAACATAGTCTCTTACTTATAAAGGAATTATATTCTTCAAAATTTATTATTCACAGTCGTCCCCTCCAGGTTTCTCCCTCATACTCTGCCAAGCTCTCCTCCAACTCAACACATGCAGATCCTTATCCTTATTGAATCTTGAACACTTTCTGTCAGGATGATGCTCACAATATCCTTGGTTCAAAACATCACAAACTCTCAGAGTTCTCAGAAAAGAGAAAAAGACCTCTTTAACCTGGCATTCAAGCCCTTTAAAGAGTCTAGCCTCAAATCCCATCTGAAATGAATTCCAACCAGATTGGTTAACAGCCTGCCCTCTCAGTGTTATTTGCCTGTTTTAATCCTGTACCCTTTCTTCATGTTATCCATCCACCTTGCCCCAACAAATCATACCCATCCTGAATCTACAACTTCGAGAAACTTTCCTGTCAGACAGCCTACAGCCATCACTCCTGCTTCAGAACCTGACATTATTTCCCTTCCTAATCATGGACACTAAATTATGTGCTGTCCCATATTATGGAATCGTTTTTCATATAAGCTTGGACTATCTCTTCAAGTAGAGCTTAGTCTTAAAAGTGAGATTTTATCTCTCTTAGAGTCACCAGTGTGCCTTATCACAGAATCTTCGATGTTATTGCAGCATTTTAGAAGTAATGCTTGATGAATTGATATGATACAGAATTAAGCAAAATCACTCAGAATATTTTCCCCAACTATATCCTGGTGTGCAATTTTTTTATCCTTAATTCATCTGAACAAATCACTCTGTGTTGCAATCAAACCTAGGGAATGTTCAAAACAAAGAAACTAAGTTCTTCACAACAAGGATCTTAAATTTCAGTGTTGTAGTTTTCCACTGAGTAAGATATATTGAATAGACAGGGAGAAATTTTTAGTTTTAAATAAAGAAATCACCAAAGAGCTTTGCTTATGCAATTGCATTTTAAATCAGAGAGACCTGCGGTCACAGGTGGAAGGGTCTTTAGAAGGGGAGAACTATGCCACTTTTGTTGGCTGAAGAATCCTTTGATATCAGTTAGTTATTATTCCCAGCCCCTAAATCTTATGGGAGTCTGTGTGGTTCTTAAGGAACTATGAGTACACGTTGACTGAAGGAATTATTTTAGCACACATTGTCAAATAGTCGACTGATTATGCAAAACCATGAAAACAGTATTCATTACTACCACTGATCCCACAGCTAAACTGACAGTTTTGTCAACTGATCTGCTAAGTGTACACACAAAAAAATAAGCATTGAAAAAGACTGTCTTAAATTGGTTTGACTTCTGGTCCATACAAGATGGGTATAGATTCATTTCTCTTGGCTCTTACTGGGCTAATACAACTATAAACCCTGGAATGAAGCAACCAAAGGAGGGCTTTCAAAGGTGGAATGAAGGAGGAGAAATTGTTGGTGAACCCAAGTTTAGAGGAACAACATAGCAGGGCATCTTATGATCACCCACCCAATAGAAGATAAGCCAGGCTTGGTGTCCCCTAATCTAGCAGAAAATGGCCACCCAAGTAGGATCATTCTTCCTTCAGATGCAACAGGAAAACCACCAACAATAGAAGGTGAACCAGTGGCACAAGGAAAGGGGACCTACTGCAGGTCCTGCTAAAAATTGGCAGCCAGGGGAAGCACACTGCTTCTCCACCAAGCCTGGGATTTCCTCCTCCAACTGAGAGGTACCTGGAAGTTGGGAGCTTCAGCAAGGGGATTCTAACCCATAACTAACACCTGGCCTAGGAAGTATCTTGCTTCCTTAGGAATGAAACTCCATTCCCCTATCTAAAGGTTGGTCTGGCCTGCAAGAGAAATACAGCACAATCAATGGCCAGCCTGGATGCTTCATCATCTTAGAAGAAAATTTTTAAATGCATAGTATTGATTGTAAATGAATGTGCACTCTATCAAAATATATGGGCTGCAGCTAAAGCAGTGGTGATAAGGAAATATATAGCTTATAATGAAAAAGAGGAAAGGTCTCCAATCAATAATCTAAGTTCCTACCTCAAGAAACTAAAGTAAAGAAAAGCAAAATATACCTCAAGCAAAAAGAACACAAATAAATATAGGAGAAGAAATAAAATGAAATTTAAAAAGAAAGGTGATAAAAGTAATCAATGGAACAAATAGCTGGTTCTTTTAAAAAATCAATGAAATTGACAAACTTCTAACAAGGCTGACAAAGATTAGTAGAGAGAAGATGAAAGTAAGTGATATCAGGAATGAAACAGATCCCGCAGCCATTAAAATAATAATAAGAGAATAGTGTGAGCAACTATACGTTCATATATTCAACAACATGAAGAAATGGACCAATTCCTAAAAAGACACAAACAGCCAAAGCTCAACAGGATGAAACAGATCATCTGAAGAGTTCTATAACCATTAAAGAAGTTGAATTTGTAATTGAAACAGTCCCTAAAAAGAAATCTCCAAAGCCATATTGTTTCTCAGTAGACGTCTATCAAATATTTAAAGAAAAATTAACATTTTACACATTTTCTCCTCAAAAATGGAAGAAGTAGGAGTACTCCCAACTCATTTTATGCGGCCAGTATTACACAAATACCAAAAGTAGACTTTAAAATCACTAAGGAAAAAAAGAAACCACAGATCATAACATCCACAAAATATTCCAAATCTGGCAATTTGTAAAATGAATTATACACCATGATCATGTGATATTTATTCTAGGTATAAACAGTTAGTTCAATTAGTTCTAACCTACTAATTGAAGACCAATCAATATCAACCCACCATATCAACAGGATAGAAAATAGAAATCACTGATCATATCGATTGACGCAGAGAAAGCGTTCAACAAAATCCAGCACACATTCATGATACAAATTCTCATCAAGTTAGGAAAAGAGGAAACTATCTTAACTTGATAAAGAACATCTACCAATAAACCACGTTAACATCATACTTAATGGTGGATGCTACCCCCTTAAGATCAGGAACAGCAAGAATGTTGGACTAGGACTTCCAGCTATTTCAATATAAGAAAAATAAATGGAAGAATTTCCTTGTTCAGAGATGGCATAGCGATCTACTCAGAAAACCCAAAGGAATATACAAAAAAATTCAGAAAACCCAAAGGAACACACAAAATAATTCCTAGAACTAATATACGTTGAGTCAACGAAGTCACAGCATACAACACCCCCAAATCAATGGCATGTCAGTATGTTAACAACAAGCATGTCAAGACATAAATTAAAAGCAGAATACCATTTACAATTGTTCCAAAGGAAATGAAAGATGCAGGCATACACAAAACATGTAATAGGACCTGTTGCTAAAACTACAAAATCCTAATGACATAAATCAAGGGAGACCTAAATGTATGGAAAGACATACTGCCTTCATAGTTTGGAAAACACAATTCTCCCCAAATAGATCTATAGCTTTAATGAAAGTTCTACCAAATTCCAAGCAAAGTTTTTTTGGTAGACCTAGACAAGCTTATTCTAAAATTTATATGGAAAGTTACAAGCCCTAGAGGAGCTAAAAGAATCTTGAAACATACGATAGAATAAAAAATAGAGAAAAAGACCTACATAAATATGCCTCACCAGCACAGAAGAATTGGTAGGATGTTGTATGAAAGCAGCCATATTGATAACTCTTGATCACACACTTTCTCCTGATTCACCAGATCTATTTCTCCAGAATGGAACAAAGGTATAAAAGCAGTTCCACTGAAGAACGGTAACATTTGGCAAAAGACAGTGCTGGGGCAATTGGACATCCATAGGTGCCCTACACTTTATACAAAAATCAACTCAAAACGGGACATTGACTTAAATTGTAAAAATAAAAGTAGCAAACTTTTAGGAAAACATTGGAGGAGAAAACAGAACCAAAACTAGGCAAAGAGTTCTTAAACTTGATAACCAAAACAGGATTAATGAAAGAAAAAGTGATAAATTGGACCACATCAACTTTTTTTTTTTTTTTTTTTTTTTGCATGGCCAGCATTGGGAATCAAACCTGAGTCTCTGGCATGGCAGGCGAGAATTCTGCCACTGAGCCATGGTCGCACCACCCCACATCAACGGTTTTTAGTTTTGCTCTGCAAAAGACCCTGTGGAGGAGATGAAAAAACAAGTTACTGGGAGAAAATATTTGCAAACCAGGTATCTGAAAAAAGACTAATATCTGGAATATATAAAGAACTCTCAAAATTCAACAGCAAAAAATTTTTTAAAAAGTTCCACTCAAAAAAAGAAAAGAGGCATTTCATCAAAAAGGATGTAAGGGTGGCAAATAGGTAAAATAAAAGATTTTCAACCATTAGCCATTAGGGAAATGCAAATTTAAAATCACAATCAGATAGATTTTAGATAGAATGGCTTTTAAAAAATATGGATAACACTAAATAATGGTGAGGTTGCAGGGAAACTGGATCATTCATACATTGTCAGTGGGGATATAAAATGATACAGCCATTCTGGCAACCAGGTTAGCAGTTCCTTATAAAACTAAATATCTGATTACCATAAAATCCAGTAATTACACTCTTGGACCTTAATGCCAGAGAAATAGAAATTTACGTTCACACAAAACCTATACACAAATGTTCATAGCAACTTTATTTGAATGTTCTTCAACAGGTAAATGTTTAAACAAACCATGGTACATCCATGCCATGGAATGCTACTCAGAAATAAAATCGAGCTAACTTTTCAATGTAAATAATTAGATGAATCTCCAGGGAATTAAACTGAGTGGAAAAAAAACTAATCTAAAAGTTTCCATAGTATATGATTCTAAGCATATAACATTCTTTGGATGACAAAATTACAGAAAAGGAGCAAAGATTAATGTTGGCAAGGATTAGTGTCGCCAGCGTTAAGACATCTTTTCCATGTGGAGCTGTTCAGTCTTAACTCGTTCCTTGTCAATGTCCTAGTTATGAAATTATGCTATAATGTGGTAAAATGTTATCATTCAAGGGAACTAAGTAAAGGCCCCACAGAATCAGTCTTGTATTATTTTTTAGAACTGCTTGTGCATCTACAATTATTCTTAAATAAATAGTTTAATTGAATAAAAACATATGGAATGGGATATATTGTTGCAGCCATCTTTGGAAACACATTCTACCATACCATCCTTGCTTAGCATTCTTTGGACCAGTACAGTTTGGAAGAAGATGATTTTCTTCGTGGGGAAACTACTTGTGACACTGTCTAGTCACAGCTGTGACAACCAATTCTACAGCTTTCTCTAGCTCCCCGTTTGTTTCTAAATTTCATCATTGCTTATTACGCTAGGACATCTTGGATCCTTGCTTACCTCTTTTCTCCAACCCCCAAACTAGCAGAGGAGAAAAGAAAAGTTGACAGATGGCTGTGTTTGCATAATGCAATTGAGTTCAGTCCCTCTGGAAATTGGCTCAGTGTGACAGCAATGGCAAAGTGGAGTGTGCATGGGTGCCCACATTTCACTTCACATTTTTTGAGCTCCTCCTAACTGTTCACTTGGACAGTCCTAACCCTTCAAACAGAAGAGCTGGGAGTTGGAGGCAGGTTTTGGGAGGGACTGCATCTACCTCAGGCAGCTCCTTGAAGAGAAGAGGTGTACAAAAGGCATCCCATTGGGTGTCCCCATCACACACTTTGTTTTCTGAATCTCTAGGACCCATGGCAGGAACAGTGTGAGCATGCCAAAAATGCAGGTGCTTCCATACTAATCCCTTGTCCCTAGATTTTTCTAACTGTAGAATAGAGAGAAATTTATTGTAAGGACCAAGGGTCCCACCCCAACTGCATTTTGAGAGCAAGCCACAGCTCATAGGCACCTACTTGACCCTGATAGACCTTAAAGGTCAAAGCAGGTAAAACTCGCCACCCTCATCCCAGTGCATCACAACTTTTGTGAGACCTGCTGAGCCACATCTCAGGTCAGTTTGTGGACCCCCATCTTACCAAACCTTCCTGGGCTCTGTGAAATATTATGAGCGCCCTCTTGGCACTCCTCTGCCGTGGCACTCGGTTTCCCAGCCTGCCACTGGGAAGAATTAGTGTCCTGTCTCAAAGCCCCGAATTAAAACCCACATCTAATCTTCTGTCTGGTGTGTTCTTTGGTCTCACATTGTGCTAGGCCGAAACATTTACTATGCATTTCAAAGTTTTAATTTGTTTGAATTCATAGACCCTCATATTCTTTTTTTTTAACTTTTTTACTGCATAGTATAACATATAAACAAAACAAAGAAATAAAAATGCAATAGTTTTCAAAGCACCCCTCAATAAGAAGTTACAGAAAAAATCCCAGAGTTTGCCATGGACCATCACATGATCCTCTCAGATTTTTCCTTCTAGCTACTCCAGAATATAGGAGACTAGAAGGCTTAAATATTTTTTTATCACCACAATAGACTTTTTTCTTTCTTTTTTGTGAAAAATAACATATATGCAAAAAGCTGTAAATTTCAAAGTGCACCATAACAATAATTTGTAGAACATATTTCAGAGTTTGACATGGGTTACAATTCCACAATTCTAGGTTTTTACTTCTAGCTGCTCTAAGATACTAGAGACTAAAAGAAATATCAATTTAATGATTCAGCAATCATATTCATTTAATAAATCCTATCTTCTCTGTATAACTTCACCATCACCTTTGATCTTTACCTCCCTCTCTTTAGGGATGTTTGGGCTATGGCCAGTCTAACTTTTTCATGTTGGAAGGGTCCATCACTAATGTGGGGTAGGGAGATGGAACTATCTAATGTCCTGGAGAGGCTGGGCCCTCTAGGTTTCAGGACTTATCTGGTCCAGGAACCCATCTGGAGGTTGTAGGTTTTTGGAAAGTTAACACTAGTGCATGGAACCCTTGTGGATCTTATATATTGCCCTAGGTGTACTTTACGTTTGGCTGGAATGGCCCTGGTTGGAGTTTTGGGAGGTTATGATAGGTAGCAAGTTCCAACTGAAGCTTGCATAAAAGCAAACTCCAGAGTAGCCTCTCAACTCTATTTGAACTCTCTCTTCCACTATACTTTATTAGTGACACTTCTTTCCCCCCTTTTGGTCAGAATGGAATTGTTGATCCCATGGTGCCAGGGCTGGATTCATTGCTGGGAGTCATCTTCCACATCACCAGGGAGACTGTCACCCCTGAATGTCATGTCCCATGTAGGGGGGAGGGCAATGATTTCAGTTGCAGAATTGGGCTTAGAGAGACTGAGGCCACATTTGAGCAATGAAAGAGGTCCTCCAGAAGCAACTCTTAGGCATGCCTATAGGTAGGCTAAGCTTCTCTGCTACCTACATAAGCTTCACAAGAGAAAGCCTCATGAGCAAGGTCATGGCCTATTGATTTGGGTGTCCATATAGTTTGACCCAGTATCAGGGGATTTCCTGATGGCAAAGTTTAATAGTTCAGTATTCTTTCTCCCATCCCTCAAGGGACTTTGCCAATACTTTTTGATTATCTGCTTAGTACACTCTAGGATGTATCCAGGCATTACATTAACCTATACCAGATTAAAGGACCTCTTTTTTATTCTGTGCTCCCTGTGTTTCAGTTGTTCAAATGAGCTATACAGATAGGTTGAGTTAGATTATGTGCTACTGAAAATTTTGGTTCCAGACCAAATAAACCTTTCTTCCTTTGGTCTCAAAGAGTATGTGTGGTTGTAAAATACAGACATTGTCTTCCTTACCCCTATGTTCTGAATTACTTTAACCCCAATCTGATTGGCTTTGTTCTCATCTCTAAATATCAGGTTTTATATATATATAATAGCCTCTCGAAATCCAGAAATAATAATTACCACTCCTGACTAAATGTGTCTGGTATAGAAGCTTACAATCTAGGCCCCTGCTTTCTTGTAAGCATTTTCTAAAGGAGATCATATCATTGTTTTGTTTCTGGCTTATTTTGCCTCTCCAAATATCCCATTCATTACATCGTTGCTTGGCTCCCAACTTCATTCCTTTTTTGTAGCAGCACAACCTTTGTCCATAATTATACACCATTGTTCACCAATCTACTTCTTATTCAGTGCAACCTTCAGACACCTGTATTCATCAGGAATCATGTATAGGGCCCAAAGTCCATAGTCCATCAACACTCTCAATTTTAGATAATTTCATTTTTCCCAAAATAAAGAAAACCACTAAAAACAGCCTTGCCAAATAGGAAATCTAAACTTCATCTTATCTCTTCCCCCACCCAACCCCCATTATTTACCACTACTGTTGCTATGGTAGTGCTGATGTTTTTTCTTTTTAAACATACCCCATAGCATGTAATAGCAGTTTTCCCCTGTATCCTGGACTTAAGCACTCTATGTACACAGATCATACCTTTGAAGTAGTTCTTCAAGAACTAATGTATATTTCTCGCGCTAATCAGTGGGACATGTGGATCCAATAACCCCTTTCAATCTTGTTCATCTTCAATATGGTAATATTACTTATAGCCCCACTAGAGAACCACCTTCACTTCTATCTATTCCCTTAAGTTGGAGTTCAACCTCATTAACTAACCATTCACCCATTTCTAGCTTCCCTGTATCTCTAAGTCCCCTATATTCTGCATTATAAGCCTCTGATTATACCTTTATGCTGGTCTTAAAAATGGAATCAAACAGTATCTATCCTTTTGTGTCAGGCTTATTTCACCCAGCATTATGTCCTCAAGTCTCATCCATCTTGTCATGTGCTTCAGGACATCATTTCGTCTTACCACTCCATAATATATATATATATATATACATACCACATTTATTTATAATCCACCCATCTGTTGATGGGCATTTGATTTGTTTCCATCTTTTGTTGATTGCAAATAATGCTGCTATGAACAATGGTGTGCAAATGTCCATTTGTGTCATTGCTTTCAGCACTTCTAGGTATATACCAAGTAATGCTATTGCTGGGTCATAGGGCATATTGCTGGGTCATAGCTCCCTAAAGAAACGTCTGTCTTCCATAGTGGCTGCAACATTATACATTCCCACCAATAGTGCATAAGTGTCCCAGTTTCTCCACATTCTCTCCAATGTTTACAGTTTCCTGCTTTTTAATAGCAGCCATTCTTATAGGTGTGAGGTGGTATCTCATTGTAGTCTTGATCTGCATTGCCCTTATAGCCAATAAGAATGAACATCTCTTCATGTACTTTTCAGCCATCTGTATTTGCTCTTCAGAAAAATGTCTACTCATATCTTTAGCCCATTTTATAATTGGGTTGTTTGTTCTTTTGTTGTTGAGTTGTATGATTTCTTTGTGTATACAGGATATAAACCTTTGATCAATATATGATTTCCAAATATTTTCTCCCATTGAGTTGGCTGCCTCTTCACCCTTTTGACAAGGTCTTTTGAGGTGCAGAAGAATTTGACTTTGAGGAGTTCCCATTTATCTGTTTTTTTTCTTTTGTTGCTTGGGCTTTGGGTGTAAAGTTTAAGAAGTTACCTCCTATTACTAGGTCTTGAAGATGTTTCCCTACATTTTCTTCTTGAATCTTTATGGTGTTAGTTCTTATATTTAGGTGCTCGAGTCACTTTGAATCAATTTCTGTAAAGAGTATAAGGTAGGGGTCCTCTTTCATTCTTTTGGCTATTGTTATCCAGTTCTTCCATGTCCATTTATTAAAAGGATTATTTTGTCCCAGGTTAGAGGATTGGTGGACCTTGTCAAAAATCAGTTGACGGTAGATTTGGTGGTCTGTTTCTCCACTCTTGATTTGATTCCATTGGTCAATGCATCTATCTTTGTGCCAGTACCATGCTGTTTTGACCACTGTGGCTTTATAATAGGTTTTAAACTGAGGGAGTGTCAATCCTCCCACTTCGTTCTTCATTTTTAGTTATTCGGGGTCTCCTTCCCTTACAGATGAATTTGGTAACTAGCTTTTCCAAGTCTTTGAAGTAGGTTTTTGGAATTTTGATTGGTACTGTGTTGAATCTGTAGATCAATTTGGGAAGAATTGACATCTTAACTATATTTAGCCTTCCTATCTATGAGCAGGGAATGTCTTTCCACCTATTTAGATCTTCTTTGATTTCTTTTAGTAATGTTATGTAGTTTTCTGTCTGCAAGTCTTTTGTGCCCCTAGTTAAGTTCATTCCTAAGTACTTGATTCTTTTGGTTGCTATTTTGATGGAATTTTTTCCTTAACTGACTCCTCAATTAGGTCATTGCTTGTGTATAGAAATCTTACTGATTTTTGAACATTAATTTTATATCCCGCCACCTTGCTGGATTTGTTTATTAGCTCAAGTAACTTTGTTGTAGATTTCTCAGGATCTTCCAAGTATAGTATCATGTCATCTGCAAATAATGAAAGTATTATGTCTTTTATTTCTTTGTCCTGCCTGGTTACTCTATCTAGAACTTCCAGCACAATGTTGAATAATAGTGTTGACAATGAGCATCCTTGTCTTCCACCTGATCTTAGGGGGAAGGCTTTCAGTCTGTCTCCATTGAGTACAATGCTGGCTATCAATTTTCATATATCCCCTTTATCATATTGAGGTAGTTACCTTTGACTCCTATCTTTTGGAGTGCTTTTATCAGAAAAGGATGTTCAATTTTGTAGAATGCTTTTTCATCATCAATCAAGATGATCATGTAATTTTCCCCTTTCAATTTGTTAATGTGCTATATTACATTGATTTTCTTGTGTTGAACCATCCTTGCATTCCTGGTATAAACTCTGCTTTGTCATGGTGTATAATTCTTTTATTGTGTTGTTGGATTCAATTTGCTAATATTTTGTTGAGAATTTTTGCATCTATGTTCATTAGGCAGATTGGCCTGTAGTTTTCCTTTCTTATAGCATCCTTACCTGGCTTTGGCATTAAAATGATATTAGCATCATAAAAACATTTAGGTAGAATTCCTTTTTACTCAATTTTTTGGAAAAGTTTGAACAGGATTGGTGTTAGTTCTTTATGGAATGTTTGATATAATTCCCCTGTGAAGCCATCTGGTCCTGGGCTTTTCCTTGTAGGAAGACTTTTGGTGGCTGATTGAATCTCTTTCATGTGATTAGTTGGTTGAGATCTTCTATTTCTTCCTGAGTCAGTGTAGCTTGTTTGTGCATCTCCAGGAATTTGTCCATTTCATCTAAGTTGTCTAGTTTGTTGGCATATAATTGCTCATAGAATCCTCTTATGATTTCTCTTATTTCTCCAGGGTCTGTCATAACACACCCATTCTCATTTCTGATTTTGTTCATTTGCATCTCTCTCTTTTGTTCCTTGCCAGTCTTGCTAGTGGTCCATCAATTTTATTGATTTTCTCAAAGAACCAACTTTTGGTTTTATTGATTCTTTCTATTCTTCTTCTGTTCTCCCATTCATTTAACTCGACTTTAATCTTTGTTATTTCTCTTCTTCTATCAGTTTTGGGGTTAGTTTGCTGTTCTTTTTAAGTACCTCCAGGTAAGTCATTAAGTCCTTGGTTTTTGCTCTTTCTTGCTTTTTAAATTAGGCATTTATGGCAATAAATTTCCCCCCAGGGCCGCCTTTGCCACATCCCAAAAGTTCTGATATGTTGTATTCTCATTCTCATTCATCTCCAGATAGCTGCTGATTTCTCTAGCAATTTCTCCTTTGACCCACTGGTTGTTTAAGAGCGCATGATTTAATCTCCATATATTTGTGAATGTTCTCGTCTTTCATAGGTTATTGAAATCCAGCCTCATTCCATTGTGATCAGAAAAAGTGCTTTGAATAATTTCAATGTTTTTAAATTTATAAAAACTTTTTTTCTGTTCCAGCAAATGATGTATCTTGGAGAATGTTCCATGAGCACTATAGAAGAATATATAACCTTGTGTTCTGGGGTGCAATGACCTACATATGTCTGTTAGGTCTAATTCACTTATCAAGTTGTTTAACTTCTCTATTTCCATTTTGGTCTTCTGTCTGGTTGTTCTATCTATAGAGAATAGTAGTGTACTGAAGTCTTCTACTATTATTGTTGAAACATGTACTGTTCCCTTCAGTTTTGCTAATGTCTATCTCACGTACTTTGGAACTACTTGATTGGAAACATATACATTTATGATTGTTATGTCTTCTTGGTGAATTGACCCTTTAATATATAGCATTCTTCTTTGTCTCTTATGATGTCTTTACATTTAAAGTCTATTTTGTCCAATATTAGTTATAGCTACTCCTACGTTGATTTGGTTACAACTTGAGTGGAAAATTTTTTCCATCCCTTCACTTTCAATCTATTTGTATCCTTGTGTCTAAGATGAATCTCTTGTAAGCAGCAAATAGCTGGATTATATTTTTAATTCCATTCTGCCAAACTGTATTTTCAATTGGTATGTTTAGTCCATTAATATTCAAAGTTATTACTGAAAGGGCATTTTTTGAATCCACCATCTTATACTTTTAATTTATTTGTCAGATCTATATATTATTTTCCCCCTTTCTCTTTTCATCCTTTAAGTTATCCTTACTGGTACTCTTCAATTCTGTGTCCTCCTCCAGACCTCCCTCTCCTTTTTTTTTTCAACCAGCGGAACTCTCTTTAGTATTTCTTGTAAGGTTTGTCTCTTGTTAGCAAATTCTTTTAGGATTTGTTTGTCTGTGAAAATTTTAATCTTTTCCCTCAGTTTTGAAGGACAATTTGGCTGAGTACAGAATTGTTGGCTGGAAGTCTTTCTCTTTCAAGATCTTAAATATATCTTACCACTACCTTCTCACCTCCATGTTGGCAGTTGAGTAGTCTGAACCCAGTTTTATGTGGTTTCCTTTTTATGTAATGGATTGTTTTTCTCTTGCTGCTTTCAGAATTTTCTGCTTCTCTTCAACATTTGACAGACTGATTAATATGCATCTTGGGAAAGGGCTATTTGGATTTATTCTGTTTGCAGTTCACTGGGCTTCTTTGACTTCTATATTTATGTCCTTTATAAAGGTTGGGAAGTTTTCCCCCATTATATCCTCAACTACTCTTCCTAGCCCTTTACTCCTCTCTTCTCCTTCTGGGACACCAATGACTCTTATTGTTTGTGTACTTTGTTTTATCTATCATTTCCCTGAGATCCAATCAAAAATTTTCCATCCTTTTTGCCATTTGCTGTTTTGAGTGTTCAAAATCAGTTATCCTGTCCTCTATATCACCTATTATTTCTTCTGTCTCTTCAAATCTGCTGTTGTATACCTCTAGCATATTTTTTATTTGGTCAACAGAGTCTTTAATCTCTTTGATATCTGCTTTTTTTAATTTATTCTTTCAAATTTCTCTTTATACTCTTCTACTGTCTTCTTGATCTCCTTTATGTCATTAAACATCCCATTGATTTTATTAAGTAGAGTTGTATGACCATCTTTGATTAGTTGTTCCAATGTCTGTGTCTCCTCTGGTGTTTTAATCTGATTGTTAGGCTGGGCTCTATTTGTCTGCACCATCACATGCTTAGTGATCTATTTTTTTCATGGCATGTAAACATCTTGATTGATTTACATTGGGAGTTGATTGTGTTTGAGGGGTGAATGTGTAGCAGGATTCAGGTTATGGGGTGGGACACAACAGTGCAGTGATACGTTGCAGCACAGGTATAGGTACAGGTTGGGGATATTATAATGGTGCTTGTGAATGTGGGTGCCCAGTGGCTAGGGAGGATGTAGCTGTGCAGTTGCACAGGTCTGCAGGGTATAGCCAGGTGTGCACTGGTCTAGGACATAGGGCCCATTGTGCACATGTGCAGAGCTATGGCAGCAGGTTAGCATTATGCCTTCCTGGGTTGGGGACAATTGTGACCAGACTGTGCAGGTCAGCACTCTCTCAGAGCTGGGAAGCATGACTGAAGTCTGTGCGCATGCACAGGTCTAGGAGTGCCATAAACTGATGTTCCCAAAGCTGGGGAATGTGACTATTGGCCATGTGCACATGCGCAGACCTAGGAGTGCCATCAACTGAGGTTTCCAGAGCTGAAAGAAGTGATTGGGGCCCATGCACATGCGTGCATCTAGGAGTGCCATAAACTAATATACAAAATTTGGGGGAAGTGTGGCTGTGCCACACTATGGGTGAGTGGTAGGTGTAGCGTGGGTATGGAGGTAAGTGCCCATAGCCTTTATGCACTGGCGACAGCCTGCAGGGAATAGGGAGTGGGGGGTAGTGCTTGGGAAGGGTGCAGGAAAGGTGGGTTGGGCAGCACTTGGGGTGGGGGTGCCAGGGAGTATGCACCCTGAGGGTTAGTGGGGCAGGGGTGCTTGAAGTGCGGGGAGTGGGGACGGGTGATAGGTTCAGGTGCGTGGGGTGTGGGGTGAGTCAGGGTCTGAGGATGTGAGGATAAGGGTAGCACTTTTAAGGAACACAGATTGGCTTACTTCCTAGTCCCTATCTCCCTGTCCGTGCACTCCTGTGGGCTCCACGCTTCCACCTCAGGCTCCAGTTTTCTGCTTCTCAGTTCCTCAGCTTTTGAACTAGGGCTGCACTATGTGGTGCAGAAGGCTCTCCCAGGTCAGTTGCACTCCTGAATCACTGTTTCAGTTGCCCTCCCATCCCTTCTCTAATTGGAGCAGGGCTGAATTTGATCTACCATATTTGGCCATCTTCCTGGAACTCTTCATATTCTTTTTATCTTTCGCTAGCTGGTATTCCCAGAGGAAGAGTTCACTCATATCTTTACACAAGAAAGCTGGAGGAAAGGGACAGGAAACACAGGTAAAGGGACATGAAACAGGTAAATGTTCATGAAACACAGGTAAAGGGGCATGAGACACAGGTAAGGGGCATAAGGCACAGGTAAAAGAACATAAAACACAGGTAAAGAGGCATGAAACACAGGTAAAGGGCATAAAACATAGGTGAACAGGCATGAGACACAGATAAGGGGCATGAGACACAGATAAAGGGCATAAGACACAGGTAACAGAACATGAAACACAGGTAAAGGGCATGAAACACAGGTGTTGCGATCTAGGAAATTATAGAGAGCACCAAGATTTTCTCTACACTAAAACACTTCAAGTGACTCCATATCTTACATGTTTGTAAATATGTTGAGTACTCCTTGAACAGTAAGCTCATGGGTCTAAATTTATTAGGACTCCTGAATTTTGCTGATAGTAATCAACCCTAACTAGTTTCTCTGCTTCTGGTTTCAATTCTATTCTATTCCATTCTACTCCAATGGTTCTCCTTACTAAAATCACCTGAGGAACTTTTTAAATATACAGAAATCCAGGCCCCACCAAAGGCAATTTTCTTGAAATTGGTCTGGGCTGAGTCCCAGGCATAAGAATCTTTGAAAGATCTCTGGATGGTTCTAATGTGTGGCCCAGTTGAGCGTCTATAGTGAAATCAAATACAACTCTTTCTCACCTGCATAACTGCGTGATGACTCCTCTCAGTTCCTGGGTCCCTAGCTTGGGATATATGGAAGATACATATCTGCAGTTTTCTAAAAAGTCAGATGCCCTATTCTAGCTCTATAAAATCTGAATCAGAAGGAACTGTTTAAATCTCTACAGACACCAATAATACCACTGTGGTTGAGAGTCATTGATATTAGCATCTGAAATCTAAACGGATTTCATGTCTCCTGAAACACCACCCATGAACTGACCATGGTTTCTTTTTGTACTCAGTCACGGACATGCGTGCTGGTTTCAGACCTTGTGGAATGAACTATACTTCTCTAAAGTGATTCCCCCACAGCTCACCTTTCAGGGTTTCCCTCTGCCTCTCTGGCCACTCCATTTCTGTTTCTTTTGCAATCCCTTCTTCCTCTGAAAAAGAATCAGAGAAATACTCAAAGCTGTTAATCACTGTTGTAATTCAACATTTATTTTTAATGAATTAATAAACAAATTTGCTATGTATTTTCACAACAACATTCCTTGGTGCCTAATTTACTCTCTGCTAGGACTATCCATTTCTCACCACCTTTTCCAACTTTTAATCTCCTGTTTGTCATTTAAAATTCAATTCACTTACCTACTTCTTTATAAAGTAAGGAATGGAGTTAGGCCATCCTTCCATTAAGTATTCATAGCATATGCTCTATTGTAGTAAAGCCTACCATGAATGATCACTGGTTTTCCCACCTGTCTTCTCCCAGTAGACAGGGAAATCCTTTAGGATGGGTCATGGAAGAACTCATTTGAATATTGTGACTGGCATAATTAACATTTATTGAGTGAACAAATTTAACAAATATGACTGTGAGCCTACTATATGCAGGAGTCCCTGGTACCAGATGAATTTAGCTATCACAGTAGTTGAACTCCTGCAAATAAAAATGTGATCCTACTTTGTCTCATCTTTTAAAGAGAAACAAAATATTTACTCACAAATTTCTTCTCAGAAATGTCAGAGTTAATTAGAGGAATGGGAATATTGTAAAGTTAAGTACTTAGAAATCTCCTTTGAGATAGGCAAAGCTGTAAATAGGCTCATTCAATGGCAAACAGGGCTAATTCAATGAGGGAAAAATGAAACATATAGTATCAAAATAATCCAGATTTGTTGAAAATAGAAGTTCAGAGCTTTGTCGTTTAGGACTTAACTTTTTTAACAGATTTCTAGCATCCTATTGAGTTTATCAAATTAACATTTTAAAATCCAACTGTATTAGAAAACCAAGGAATTATAAGAGCATAGCTGTGACTCAGCTTTTAAAGTTTAAAATGCAAAGATAGAAGTCAATGTAGTACTATCTAATGCTATACAAAATGAAGACCCTAAAGGATTAAATGTTTAAAGATTAAAGGAAATGTGCACTGGGATTTAGGGAAATAACAGTTGTAATGAACATTAGGAATAATGGCAAAATCATGAAAATATCTAAAAATCCCAGGGTTACACTGAAACTGTTCTCCTTTACCAATAACAAGTGAGATTGTGTTTTAGTTTTTAATGCACTAGAAGTACAATATATCAGAAATGGGTTGGCTTCTATAAAGGGAATTTACTAAGTTACAAGTTTACAGTTCTAAGGCCATAAAAATACCCAAACCAAAGCCCACAGAAAGATACCTTGATTCAAGAAAGGGCCTATGACATTCAGGGTTTCTCTGTCACTTGGGGAAGGCACATGGCAACTTCTGCTAGCTTTCTCTCCCAGCTTCTCATTTCAAATGGCTTCCCTGGGGGAGCTTTCTTTCTGCATCTCCAGAAGTGTCTGTCTTCCAGAAGATGGAAGCAACAGAACAGGCAACAAAGACCTGCAGATGCTAGCCATGTACCCTCCTAGCTGACAGAGGTGTTCCAGATAGCATCATCTTTCTTGAGTAAAGGTATACCTCTGTTGGTGCCTTAATTTGAGCATTGTCACAGCCTTAGACTTGTAACCTGCAATTCATTAAATTCCCTTTTTAAAAGCCATTGCATTTCTGGTATATTGCATTCCAGCAGCTTAAGAAACTAATGAAGGGCCGAAATGAATAGATGGTAATGTGAATAAGATACACAGAGATGGCTTCTGGGTAGATCAGGAGGGAAGGAAAGATTCAAGAGATGAATTTTGAGACTGTTAACTGAGGGAAAGGTGAGGCATTGCCACACTTTGTTAGAGGGAGGAAGGCTGGGGGAGAGAGTCCTCCAGGGAGCAGCAGAATTCAGGGAAGATATTTCATTTTTACTTTTGATAGGGAGGGATGTTGGTTTCTTGCCACATAGAAGGGAAGGAGCCAGTTGAAAGACAGCAAAGATTCAAGAAGAAAAGGAATTAAAGGAAATAATCTTTGAGGAGGCAGGAAGAAGCAAGATCGAGAAGCAGGTGGAGGGAATTAGACTTGGCAAAAGAAAAGATGTTTCCTTCTCCAAAACATGAGAGAGGGAGAAGAGAATGCACAGAGAGAGAGACTTTAGGCATTTAAACGATTGAAATTTAATGAAATAATTGAGCTGCTCTAACTTAAGGCAATAGCTATAGATTTGCAGGATCAAAAAAAGAAGCCAAAAGGAAATCAAATTTCTAATTTAAAAAAGGAAACTAAATCCTTATCTTATGCAGTCTCCTCTGCCATATCTTGAGATTTTTAAAATAAACTAAAGGACATTTTGCGCAAACAAAAAATATCAATGCCAGTAAGGGATTGAGTAAGGTAAAAAGTATAGTTTTGCTTCATTAAACTTCCAGATCTACAGCAGACAAATCTGAAAACCTAGGCTAAACAAACCTGCAGTTGTTGAAGTTAACTAAAAGCAACTCTGAAGAGAAATAAAAAGCAAAGTTACATATCTTAAAGGAAAAAAATGTGTGGAGAAGCCTGGTGCCATTTTCCCTTTCCCTCCTAAAACTTCTTATCTTCATATTTTCTAATTCAAAGGAGCTAAAATGTGTTAACAGAGGCAATGAGAAATAAGAGAATCAGAGACTCATAGAACTGGAAATACTCAGAGGTCATTTACTTTACTCAGTGCAGAAATTCACTCAGAATATTACTGAGTGAATAGTTGCCCAGCTGCTGTCTGAATTATTTTGAATATGATAAAATAATTATATTTCTAAACAAACAACTCTATTTTGGGATAAAAGTTTCTTTTTATCCCATGTAAGTGAAATCTACCATCCATTCATATGGAATCTGTCAGCCATTCTTTGCATAACAACTCTGTAGGCATTTGAAGACAATTAGGCCTAATCCCTGGTATTCTAAGCCCCAGGCTAAAAATCCCTTTACCTATTCCTTTTAGTGAGAGAAACTTCCCTGGCCATCACTACCTCCTGGTGAACTCAAATTGGTCCACGTCAGATGTGGAGCCAGGAACCCACCACAGTTCAACCAACTTGATCCGTCCCTTGCTTCTGTCTCTATTTCTACAACTGCAGTCTTCACTTTAAAACTGTCATATTGTTGACTCATCTAATATGGCCAGGATCTCCAAATATTCCATGTGTCCCTTTGCAGTTTTTACCCTCTCTTACAGTTACGTTGGGGACTTCTAACTAGTTTTGGCAAAAGAATCCGAACAAGCTAACCCATGTCACTTTGGGTTGAAGCAGTTAGAGCCACCATCGTACCCTTTGTCCCTCTCTTCCTCTGCTGGGACCACCCTGGGTTTTGGTTCTTCAAAATGGAGACAAACCACCTAACTCCCAGGAGCAAATACTTATCTTATTGTCAAGCTACTGATGTTTGGGAAGTGATTTGTTTTTTTTATTTAAAATATGTATTTTTGTTGAATAGCCTACTCTGTCCTGGTTATCACATTGTGTTTAACAACTAATCTGTATTATTTTTCACATGAACTTCTTGTAAGCAAGATCTTCCTCTCTTTTGGGTTTGGGGTTGATTAACATTTGTTTCCTATTCCCTGAGACAATAGGGAAAGAGATAGTATAAGTGGTCTCTCTAAGGTAAAAATGAAACTTTCCTGGAAATGTTAGCTAATATTTATTGATATCACCATATACCATAACTATGTTAAATTCTTATGAATCAGAAATTAAGTTTCAAATATTTCAAATGTTTCACCAGCATTGAATTCTGCTCCAGGTTCAGAGCCTCACCACAAGAAAGAATTCAAGGACAAGAAAGCAGTAGCAGTAGGCAGTGAAGTTTATTGAAAGATTAGTACAAAGAAATTAGTGCAGACATGCTCAAGAGAGAGATGCACCTTGAGTGGCATGGGTTTAGCTTGTTTTATAAGGAGGTTTTGCTAGCAGTGGATTTCCATTTCGACCTCTGAATGCCTGGTGTTTTCTTTTGTTTCAGGAAGAGGTAACTATCAGTATTTGTGGAACTCTGTCACATACTAAAAGTTTGTTTTATTTTGGGCTCATAGTTTAACAATCTTTATGACCCCAGGCTGGCTGTTTTTAACTAAGAGTCCTTTTCAGACCCACGATTTTATAATCTTTATGGTTTTGTAGGTGTTTGGGGCTGTTGGGGGATATTTCTGTCATAGCAAATTTGCAGTTGTGCATTAACTCTTTTGGAGCTGGAAAGAAAACCAGAGACCACAACCTCGATGCCCTATTCTATCCTGTCTCACAACCATTTTAACTTTTTAATCAATTCTATCTAAATATTCACCCATAGGCTAGAAATTAGATAATTTCTACACATGTTCAATAAAATACCAATAAGCCAAAATATTATTTGTATTTACCCTTATTTCTTCCTTCCGAAGCCCTTTTACTAGAAGTAGGGTGATCTGGAATATAAGCCCCTTGAGGATATGGGCCACATCGTATTTTTCTTCATGTCTTTGCCTCTGCATAATACAATGCTGGGAAAATCATAGGCACTCAGTGTAAATGGTACAGTATAAAAGGCTGACATGGGTTTGAATCCCAATTATACTGCTCAATAACTGCATGGCCCAAGACAAGTCCTGTAACCTTGTTAGGCCTCTATTTTCTCTTGTATATGTTTGAATGGAATAATCCCTGCATCACAAGGTCTCTAGCTCAAACCTCTCCTCTGGGTCAGAACTCATAAGTGCAACTTACTTTTTGATACTTCTAATTAAATATCTAAAATGCTTACAAGAAAACAGGGGCCTAGATTGTAGCTTTTATAGCAGACAAATACTCCAGAGTGGTAACTATTATTTTTGGATTTCGAGAGGCTGTTGTACATATATAGCCTGATATTTAGAGATAAGAACAAAGCTGATCAAGTTGGGGTTAAAGTAATTCAGAACATAGGGGTAAGCAAGACAATGTCTATATTTTAGAACCACACATACTTTTTGAGACCAAAGGAAGAAGGGTTTATTTGGCCTGGAACCGAAATTTTCTATAGCACATAATCTAACTCAACCTATCTGTATAGCTCATTTGAACAACTGAAAGACAGGGACCTCAGAATAAGAAAGAGGTCCTTCAATCCTGTATAGCCTAATGTAATGCCTGGAGACATCCTAGAGTACATTAAGCAGATAATCAAAAGGTATTAGCAAAGTCACTTGAGAGATGGGGGATAATACTGAACTATTAAACTTTACCATCAGATCCTGATGGTATCAGGTATCATTCCCCTGCTGCTGTGTCAAACTTTAGGGATGCTCAAATCAATGTGCATGCCCTTGATCATGAGGCCTACTCTTGTGAAACTTATGTAGGTAGAGGAGAAGCTTAGACTACCTATAGGCATGCCTAAGAGTTACTTCTGGAGGAACTCTGTTGTTGCTCAGATGCGGCCTCACTCTCTCTAAGCCTGACTCTGCAAGTGAAATTATTGCCCTCCCCCCTATATGGGACATGATATCCAGGATGACAGTCTCCCTGGTGATGTGGAAGATGACTCCCAGGGATGAATCCAGCCCTGGCACCATGGGATCAACAATTCCATACCAACCAAAAGGAGGAAAAGAAGTGTAACAAATAAGTATCAGGGGCAGAGAGTTCAAATAGAGTCAAGACACTACTTGGAAGGTTGCTCTGACACAAGCTTCAAAATATATAAGATTCCACATGGGTTCCATGTACTAATATAGCTTTCCAAAAAGCTACAGCCTCCAGATAGGTCCCTGGACCAAATAAGTCCTGAAACCTAGAGGGCACAGCCTCTTTAGAACAGGCAAAAGTTCCATCTCCCTACCCCATATTAGTGACAGACCCTTCCAACATGAAAACATTAGAATGGCCGTAGGCCAAACACCCCTAAAGAGAGGGAGAGAAGGATCAAAGGTGATGGTAGAGTTACACAGAGAAGATAGGATTTAACAGATGAATATGATTGCTGAATCATTAAATTGATTTCTTTTAGTCTCCAGCATCTTAGAGTAGCTATGAGTAAATACCAAAAATTGTGGAACTGTAACCCATGTCAAACTCTGAAATATGTTCTACAAAATAATTGTGATGTTGAGTTTGAAATTTATTCTTTTTTTGTATATATGTTATTTTTCACTAAAAGAGAAAGAAAAAAGTTGATTGTGGTGATAAAAAAAAGTATTTAAGCCATCCAGCCTCCTATATTCTGGAGCAGCTAGAAGAAAAAATCTGAGAGGATCATATGGTAGCCCATGACAAACTCTGAGATCTGTCCTATAACTACTTGTAGAAGAGTGCTTTGAAAATTATTACCTTTTATATCTTTGCTTTGTATATATGTTATACTATACATTAAAAAATGTCTAAATACTCTTTTAGACAGAACTCTTGCTTATCCACACCTTAAAACCTGCACCTCTTCTATGTTTTCCCACCACAGAATGTGATACAACTATGGACCCAGTTCCTCAAGCATTTTCCATCCCTCTTTTTCCCTTACATCCACGTCTAATCCATCAACCAACTCTGTCTATTCCATCTCAAAATTATTTCTCACCTCCACCCCTGTCTCTATTCCAAATCACTATCATTCTTTGTGTTACTAGTTCATTAATTTCTTATTTCCCTTCTCACCCTCTCTTCATCAATCTCTACAAAGAAACCAAATAATGTTTTAGAAATATGAGTCACAGGTCCTGTTTAAAACTCATTAATGGACTTTGTGAAGGTTTGGATGAGAGGGGTGGAGAAAAGACAGAGAATTTATAACAAAATTAATGGGAAGGATTCCATCCATCTCTCCAACCTCGATCTCTGCTATTAAGGGGAAAGTTATTCAATAGAATGACCTTAAAAGATGGGACTAAGCAGAGTGCCCTGAGAAGATAGGGACTTGATAATTGGAGAAAATGATTAAGGGATGTGAGGGTTAAAATTAATTAATTGGAGTGCTAGGTGTGCCCAAAAGAATGATGGTCATAGGTAGTAAATGTAGATGTGCTAGTAGCCTGTAGACAGGAAGCTGCCAAGAATAACCCAAATAGGAAAAAAATAATGGCACGTGTGGTAGTTAGGTTCAGGAGTCAACTTGGCCAGGTAATGATGCCCTGTTGTTCTGTTTCTGTGTACATCAGTATGTGAAATTCATCTACAGCCGATTGCATTTGCAGTGAGCTAGGGGGAGTGCCTTCTACAACAAGTGAGGTTTAGTTTAATTAGCTGGAGACTTAAAAGACAGAGGTCAGAAGAAAGCTCACTCAGTAGCTCAGCATATTTCATCTCAGCACTCACAGCTCACCTCAGAGGTTGGGAGATGCAAAAAGGAATCACCCGTTGGAACCCAGAAGCCAGGAGAGAAGCCCAGCAGATGCCGCCATGTGACTTCCCATGTGACAGAGAACCTCAGAAGAAAGCTAGCTGCCTTTGCTCTGAACAACTATAAATTTGTAACTAAATACATCCTCTTATTAAAAGCGACCCATCTCTGGTATGTTGCATTCTGGCACTGTAGCAAAACAAAACAGATTTTCGTACTGAGAGTGGGTATCACATGAGAAGTGATAAGGAACATGGGGAAACACAGTAAATCTGAGTGAAGCAGTGAGAAAAAAAGATTAGTGTAATTTGGTGCGTGATAGGATGTGAGCTATTTGGCAGTATCTCTTCAGTAAAGAGACAAATCTAGAGCATGAATGTTTGCATGAGGTTCTGAATCACTCATTTCAACACTCTCATTCAGTTGCTGAAGATTCAATTAATGCTTAGCCACGTGCTTAACAATCTCAGCTATTAAAATATGCCTACAAAGAATTTTTTGAAAAGTTACATTTCTTTTCCTACTCATTTTTTGTCCTCAAGGAATTTGAATAGAAAGTTTTATAAAAAGGTCCATTTCAAATTAATTCAGAAATGAAGTAGCTCCACTGACCCCCACTTGCTCATCATCAATAGCAAATTTTCCATGGAAGTTTGAAGGTCACTAATATCTCTTCATAGCAACATATAGGAATATTTTTGAGAAATGGTATAATGCTTGATCTTAACCTTTTGATCCCATGATAGCTGAGTATTGAAGACTCTTGAAAAATATCATTTCATAAAGCTTGGTAAATTGTCAGATTGGACATAATCATTTGGTGTTAATCTTGAATCTTGTGCTAAATTTTATTTCTCTGCTATTGTTAGCCTCCAGCTTTCCAGTGGGTTCAGGTCTGAACTACATATGAATTAAACCAAAATAATTTTCCTTATACCTTCATTACTTCATCTTTGTTTTCCAACATTGAAGACTGGGCTACAGCCCTAAACACACAATGGCCTTGATTGGAAGCTTTAATTTCACATATTAGAAATAAATTTGTGCAGACCCATACATCCACCTCCCTATGTTCTCTGTTCTACTTGAGTTCCTGATATTCTTGGACTTTGAGCATAGTATCTGCTAGTCATTAGATATTCAATAATAACAGCAATAACAATAAAAATAATAGTTTAACATATACTGAGAATCTTCGTGTATGAACAAAATGCTGAGGAGGTAGGTCCAAGGGTCATTAATTCACTTTCGCAGTAATATCTAGGCTTCTGGATCTGTTTCTCTACACATCTCTTGGCTTTCATCCTAGGCTTTCAAAATGGCTACTGTATCTTCAGGCATCTCATCTTCAGACAACATATCTAAAATAAGTGGGAAGGAAGAAAGTTTTTCTCGACTCATCTTATTTCTTTTTCAAGAAAGAGCATTTTTCTCTAGAATGCCCAGGAGACTTCTTGTCAGGTTCTACCAGTCAACATGGAACACATGCCCATCTCTGGACCAATTCCAAGCAATGGGATTACCATAATTGGCTTAGTCTTAACAGGTTGCATCCCTGACACTGGGAGGGGAACCCACCTACTCCAAGTATCTCTTTAATCAATACTTTAACAAAATCTGATGCTCTTAGCTAGGAATTAAAGGAGGATGCTCTTGAAGAAACACAATCCACCCCAAGTAGATCCTATTATTATTATCACTGAACAAATGAGAAAACTGAGGTTTAGGGCAGTAGGTAACCTTCTCAGGGTCATATAGCAAGCATGTAGCAAAGACTGCACTTGAACCCAACATGGTTCAAGAGGCTGCAGAGCCCAAACCCTCATCAACTAAACTATGCTGATTCTCAATGAGTGTGTGAAGCATCATACAATTTCCAGGCTGTCCTCTGGAAAACAGAGAAAACCAGAGTTCTTTATTTCTAATCTTCCATAAAAAATATTCTAGCTCTTCACTGAAAGACAAAAGGAGTTGGGGCCTAGGTAAGTCCAAAATGAGACCAGCCATTACACAAGGTTCTCACATCGTCCCTGGATATTGGGCAAAATGGGAAGACCTTCTGGAATCAGAGAAGCAGAATGGGAACAGGACCTTCCTACCATCCTAGGGGGCAAGAGGGAACATCCAGGCTCTGGGAGAGGATGGCAGGCCTCAGGTCCCAGGAACTCATGCCTATGGCTCCAGAAGTTGTGAGAGGAAGTTCCTGGGAAGAAATAGAGTTTGTAGGCTCCTAAAAGATGAAAATGTTTAATCTCAGCCTCAGTGGAGCGTCAACATGCCCTTGTGATGTTAGCTAAGTGTCATCCCCTACCAGGGATCTTCTAGCAAGATATCACATGTGTGGTGGTGGTCCATGCCTGAAAAACCTTTAATTCTCAGAGAGGATGACCCTTCAGATCACACCAACCAAATTTATCCTATGCTTGTTAGTCAGTCATTCAAGAACTTTCATCATCTCCTCCCAGACTATATTTTCCCTTACCTGTTTTCTACAATCCACTTACAAAAATGTGCCAGTCCACATGAGCACGCTAAAATTTATTTTGCAAGCTGCCTACCCATGTGAGTTTTCTTATTAGGTTTTCTATGACTAGGTGATCATTGTTGTCTCTCTGTTTGTAATAATTCTATTTATCCATAACATTGTTCAGTAAATGTTGCCCGTTCGATCAACTGACAATTTGCATGTGTGGGCATGTACAGGCACATGCTCACAGACATGCAAGTGAGACTTTGGCATGTGCCATACACCAAAATAAATTCCAAATGAACAAACCTTTAATTATTAAAAAAAATTAAAATTCTAGAAATAAAGAGATGCGAATTTTAGATCATACCTTCTGGAAAAAAAATGTTCTAAGCATAGCACCAAAAGCAGAAACCATAAAAGAAAAGATTAATAAAGAAACAAAAATTAAATTCATGGAAAATCATTATAAAATGAAAGATGGAAGAAAACTAACAAATATGGTGGCATATATCAGACAAATGTTTTTTTTAACTATATAAAGAACTCTTAAATGTCTTAGAAAAAGATTAGCAGCACTAAGAAAAGTGGCCACCAACTTTAAATAGCTAATTCACAGAAAAATAAACAAGTGTCCAAGAAGTATATAAGAAAAAGTTCAGTGTCACAAGTAATTAAAGAAACATTGGTGAAAATGAGATACCAGTTTTTCAGGCTCACACAAAAGGTAAAGACCACAATTTTAATGCCTAATGTTGGTGAGGTTTCTAGGTAGTGCTACTCTTAAATCATAAATTAGTTCAGCATTTCCAACTCTGCTATTTGGCCTTAAGAACTTCATAATAAATTATTTTAAATATGGTTCTTTATATTCTTTGATTCAGTTTTTTCAACTGTAGGAATTTATACTTAGGAGATCCTTGGCGAATATTTACCTGCAGCAATTTTTATTGTAGCATTGTTTAAGATAGAAAAACAAAAACCCGTAAATATTCATCAGTAGAGAGCTAAATTATTTGCAGTATATATATATATATATATATATTAGATAAAGTGCAATGCAACCATATAAGAGGGAGATTAGTAAAACTAATTTTATAGAAAATGTTCACAATATATTGTTATTAACAAAATGACATGTTAGAGCACACTTCAAAAAATATATGTATATAAGCATGGTAGAGTGCAGGTCTTTTGTGTGCTTTCCCCTTTTCTCTAAATTTCCTATGATAAAGATATATTACTTTTGTAATCAAACCAAATTTGTCTTTATCCTATCCATCTTTCCAGGCCGTGATCTTAATAAAATAGTCTCTGCTTCCCTCAAAGCGGGCATTCCTTCCTCTCCAGTCCTAGAGCACTCGTTGATTATAACACTCAGAATATTCCCAGAGCCCCACTGTGTGGAAGGTTCTATTCTTGTTGTTATAGTGCTGCAGCTGGCTGACCACCCCCCTAAACCATCAGCTCCTAAAAGTCAATGCTTGACATTTGGGCGTCTGTGTTTTCCATGCAATACTTAGTGATGAATATGTCTGCAGGAAACTGGATCATTATAATGAGATTTTACCTTTCACAAACATTTCTGGAGTACCATGTGAAAAATAACCCTGTGAATACAAGAAGAGCAGGAGAGATTATGTCCTTTTACTTGGGAGGGAAACCAAAATCAATATTTGAAGACCTGTCTAGCTTAGATCAGAGTCAAGACTAAACCCAGATTCATAAACCCCTAGGCCTCAGTTTTCCCCATGGTATCAGAAGTAGCAACTACATTGTGTAAGGTGGAAATTGAACAAGTAATGGCCCCAGTAGCCACACTTTTGTGTGGTTCCCCTCCACGTTGGCTCGGCATGGCTATGAGACTTGCTTTAGTCAATGGGGCATGGCCAGAATGATACTAGCAAAGTCTTCATAAGTGCTTGCACATCAGGGCTTGGTTTTTTGGGGTACTGCCACCATCAAGAGACCACAGGATAATGAGACTGCCCCAGCAGACAGCTGCTATTAACTGCCAGGCCCATGAGTGACACCATCTTGAACCACCATCCCCCAGGCCCAGTGAGCCACTGATCGACTTTTGGCAGTTAAGTAATGGCAGGCCGAGCCCAGTAGAACTGCCTCATTAAGCCAAACCCAAATTACAGACTCATAATAAACCAATAAATGCTTATTGCTTTAAGCCACAATGTTTGGTTTAGTTTATTATAACTGTTACACTTACCTATAATAGCCACCAGTCCAGCTGCTGCCCCAGCTGACTCAACTATCATAGAGTATGCCCAATGGATCACTGCACTCATTTGCACTTGGTCCTGACTCAACTGCAGAATCCTTCTCAACCAGGTAACTGGTCAGGTCCTTCCAATCACAGCTGTTCACATATGAGTTTGAAACTCTTTGCAATCCCCAAATAAGATTATACTTTCTCTCAGCTACTGCAGCAAGTAGAGACAGGCTTTAAATAATGGTTGGGTCCATATTGTAAAGTTAAGTTTCAGATAGTTCCAAAGTTTAGTCTGAGCTAGATGATGTTTTACAATCAAGGGAGCTCTACTGCTAATTCACCTGTCCATTACTGTACTACAAGGTAGACAAGATGTCAAAGGCTTGCCTCCATGCACTGGTGAATGATGGCCTCCGTTCTAGGTTTCTGATGAGAAGAAGGAAGGTGGGGATTGAGTTCAAATTACCCTTTCCTAACATCTTACACAATCCTCCCTACCATTTAAACAGTGAATTTACCATCAAAATTATGTAGGTATCAGTGGAAGTCAATATGGGGGTCCAACTTTACTTTAGGCAAATTTGGCCATCTGTGCCTCACTTCTCTCATCTGTAGATTGAAGACTGTTATATCTGTCCCATACAGGAATATTATAGTAATAAATGAGGTAATATACTTGAAAACATATTTGTCATAGGAAAGTAGCTATAATTATCATACATAATTATCATACATTAAGAGAATGCAAAAATCAACTTATGTTTATCAAAATTTGACATATCTGCCAATTGTTGTCATTCGAATTCCTACTAGGTATGTGAATTTTAGCTTTGTTTATAATGATTTCAATGAAACCATAATTTAGCGATTTTAATATCAGTCCAGCTGTTTAATCGTAATTCTAGTTGGGGTAGAGTCCTATTCTGGTAAATTGTATGTGTATTGGAAATTCTAGTGATTTTATTTTTCATGTAAAATGAAAAGCATTTCATTTTATTGCCTAAAAGGGAAAAAAAAATCTCTGAAGTTTGTGATATTTTGTAAAAAAAAAAAAATTTATTAATAAATTATGCAAATAAACTGCAACATATTTTTTTTTAGCCTCAATTAAAACTTTAACTCCTCTAAACAGGTAAACTTTGCAGCTATCAGTGACTTAAAGGAAACTTTTTCTTATCTTGGAAAGTCAAAACTAAAAGCAGCTCTGGTGATTAAAAATATTGCAATCAGCTGTGAATCAAAGAGATTTTGGTATAGGTATCTAAGTGATCAGTTTAGGAATTTCCAGTTTGCCCCATAAGTGAAAATAATGACAAAGAAAGGGAAAATTTCCAAGTCATTTCTTAACTTAAAAGCTTAGTTTCATTTACAAACTCAAAAACATAAAAAGTTGAGGTGAGATGCAAATAGTTCAACCCAAATCTCCCCTTTCAGACTATGTATCTATATATTTCTTTGGCTATATCAATTTTCATATCCATATTCATTTTGATATCTTGTGCAACTGTTGATCCCTGAATGCAATTTTTTAAATTCCAACCTGAATATAATCAGTTTCATAGCAATTGTTCTTTTCTATCATGTTTTGCCTCTCTCATCTTATTTTGCTCCCTGTTGAACCTGTGAGTGTAGTTGGGCAGATCATCCACATTTCCTGATGGGACACTGGAAGCCTGGAGAGATGACTCTGACTTCATTAAAGTCAACAGAATAAACCCAGCTGTCCTGACTTCTAGCCTAGGCCTGGACCATCACTCTCAGCCACCTCCCAAGGTCCTGAGTAATGAAATAAGGTGAATAAATGATGTGATTAGAGTGCAGGCTACTGGGCCTCACCAATCCTGCATGGGCAGTGCCAGCCATGCCACAAAGCAGCTTCCTCTTGGGTCAGGACACACACCTCTCCAGAGACTGTGGCACATTAGTAATCTCCTTCTGCCCTGCTAATCCAGTCAAAGTCCAGTGGGTCAATTATTTACCTTTTTCTTCCAGCAATTATTCTCTAGGAGACTCCCATTATCTCTAGACTCTGTTTTAAAGTTCAAGAAGCGTCATGGCGGGGGTGGACTGAGCTTGCTGCAGGCTGGCAAGCTTGGGGGCAGCAGAGGCCTGTTCAGGAGTTGCTGAGAAGTATCTGCTCCTGTCACTGATGGCTGCAGCCAGGGCACAGAGAACCCTGAATTGAGCCCAGCCCCCATGCCCCACCCCCCTTCAGGCATCCTTGTGGAACAAAGGCAGGGTGCTTGGAAAAGAAATCAAGCAGAAGTTTCTGTGACGACACCTATTGCCAACAAAGTGCCAGGAGCCAAGAAAATGTCCCAGGCCTGAGTATCCCTACTTCCCGGCAATGAGGTCTCTTGAGGGGAAAGGACAGTTCAGTGGACCATGTCACAGCTTGTCTTCCTAATGACTCTGTTCTGATTCCACATTCATCACATAAAGCTTCTTGGAGACACTGAAACATGGCCAAGAGCTCCCCAAATCTAGATCTACAACTCTTGCCACAATTTAAATTAATTAATATCCTGTTATATCTATTTCACATAAAAACATCCAACACACCCCAAGGTTGAGGGGTGGGGTAGTCTGACAATACGGAATTGGTAGCAGGGAACATAGCTTAGGGAGACCTCCTGCATTTACAACAAGGGGCAGTGGTGTCAGCTCTGGATGGGAAGGAAAGGGGCATCGTACCAAACGGTGTTGTCAAATAAAGGTGTTTGTTCTCAGAAGGATCAGTGTGGGTGCCTGCCACCATGCTCTCTGCTTAGCCCCCTAGTGTTGTGTCGGAAGCACTTGGGCACTTGGACAGACAGAAGAAAGGAATCATAAAATAACTGATTGTCATTCCCAAAATATAGTGTTTGTTTTTCCATATGGAAATTATCCTGTTGGCAGGGTGGTCTTGGAGGGAGAGGAGTAAATATATATAAGAGTTAGTCATTCCAAACAGTGAAATGAAGTAATAACATTTTTCTTCATGGAAAGTGATTATAACAAATACAAAGGTTTATTGAGATGCTGGTTAACTGGAGATTAACCATGGCACAATCTGTTGTTAAAAACTGAGAATCATGGTGATATCTCTTCCATTGGCATGGGCTTGCATATATGCCTGGGTGGTATGGAATAGGGCAATTGATAAAGAGTGCCAACCTTAAAACTAACAGTATATTGGAAGGTTGGAAATATTTGAGGGAATTTAGGCTTAGCTTATTCTTGCAGCTTTCAGACATGATCAATAGAATACAAATTCAGCAAAATAGTCTGTTATTGTCTATGGCATTTTTCTAAGAAAGTTCCCACACATTTATGGCACTTAAGCCATATTTTGTAATCCAAAATTTTTTCAGGGAAAAATTAAAAGAAAATGAAGCTAGAAATATAGAAATAGAACATGATGGACTCTAGTGGATTGTGCAAATCCAACAAAGCCTTCACTGTGTCTTTGGAAAGAAGCACCATAAAATCATCTTTCACCTCAGACAAAATGATCCACTGATAAGATCTCATCATATAAGGTTTCCAGAAATATGTGAAAGAGAACTTAAAAACAGATAATTTTCACTCCATTTTACCTGGGAAAGACCAATAAGTTATACCTTAGAATTATCCAGTCTGTTGTCTATTCCATATTCCACTAGATTCTACAAATTCTGATACAAATGTTCTACCCTTTCCACTTTCTCACCCACTCTCATAAATAGCAACAATACTTTTCAGATAGTGATGACTCTCGTAAACCCTACTAATTGCCTCTGGCCCTGAAGGCCCAAGAGCTTTAAGGGCCAAGGGCTTCAAGTTGCAGCACAATATCAACCAGTCCAGCCTGAACTGAGAATGCAGAACACACATAAGCTAGAGTTTCTCTCAGACATATCAGATGTGATCTCGAAGTACAATTTGCATAGACTGTATAATATGCACCTGGTTCCTTGAGAAATCCTGGAGCATTGGGTGAGATATAGGAAGCCATTGTGTGATTGTCAATCCCTGTTTCAACCATGCTCTGTCAAATCCTCCTTTTCCGATTTCATAACTGGTCATTTTTAGGTATGAGTTCTAGTCCAATCTAGTTTAAAAGTTTGAATACCCCATCTGGTTCAAAGCATTCCCACACTCTGGTTCCATGGAAGACCAGACTTGTAGCTCTGGGAGCATGGAGCAGGGAATTGGGAGGGAAGCAGTTCCGTTCTCCCCTTCTCTCTTATGAATCTGTCTTCCTCGGAGCATCAAGGAAAGCTATACAGAAGTGGTGATGCCTGAATTGGGCTTGAAGGAAGGGGGCAAGGCCAAGATCCAGATGCAGAATGTACTATTTTGAGAGAACTCACATTATCTGTGTGGCAGTCCCATAGCATTCCTGTGGGCACAAGCTTCTCGCAAGGGGCATGGGGATGGAAGTCTTCTCTCCCTGCTGACTTTTCAGAGGGTAAAAACATAATAACATGGATTAATCAATGTGAAACTTTCCATATAAATATTGGTTCTCTTCCTTTTCTTCCGATGATGTAAAAAATATAAAGTTTTCATTAAAAAATATAAATTGAGAACAATGGAAAACTATGAGCACTTATACACAACTGAGCTCACAATGGCACTACAACTTTGCCATCTCTTCTTAATTGGCTTTCTTTCCATCCAGCTGAACACACATGAACACACACATTCACATTGACTCTTGCAAAGCTTTTCATTACTTGACATGCTCATTTTCATACTCACATCCAATTACCCAATATTTCAGACTTGATTGCTCATGGTTTCTAATTCTTCTACTTCCATTATTTGAAAACTTTTTCAAACAAAAGCAGATGCTGTCAAATTTTCCCCAAAGATTTCCCAGAGTTCACCAGGAGAGTAAAGGTATGATGCCATTGGAAGTAATGAATAAACGAGAGAAAGCTTGTCATAATAATTAATTCATCTGACGTCAGCATATATTGAGGGAATGAAGCATCTTCACACCAGGATCCTGCCCATGATCATAATTATAAAAGTGCATATCAAATATCATAAAAATTTACATCAAGAAAATTTAGTGTCCAAGCAAAAGTATTTAAGATAAATCCCACAGTTTTAAAGAATCTTGTGTTTCTAATTTTCAGTAATGGGTTTCTGTGGCAATGTGAGGGTCCTGTGTGCTATTACCATGAAGCTTATTTTGCCAATAGAAATTCAGTTGTGGAGAAGGATTATTTATAACATAAGGATTATCCAGTAGAAAAATGGCTCTGACAATATTCAGAAAACATCAAGATTGAAATGCATTTAAAACCATTGTAATTTTGCAATCAACCTACTTTTTGCGGCAACGTTTTTGTTAATAAATTATTGTCTGCTCATTTAAATTCAAATGAGAAAAGTAGATTTTGCTTGAAATTAATAGATGAGATATTTTATTACTTAGGAAACAGTATTTATGATTAGTTTGCCAGCTGCTATGACAAATGCCACACAATGAGTTGTCTTAAACATTAAACATGTATTAGCTCAAATGGTTTAGAAGAATAGAAGTCCAAAATCTAGGTATTGGCAGGGCTTGCTGTTTTTCTGAAGCCTGTAGCATTCTAGTACTGGCTTGCCACAATCCTTGGGGTTTCTTAGCATGCTTCTCTGCTTCCATCACATGGCAAATTGTGTCTCTTTGTGTCTATTCTTCCAGCGTCTTCTGGCTTCTGGCATGTAGCTCTTCTTTTTATAACACTTTCAGATATACGGATTAAGACCCATCTGGTTCAGTTGGCAGACCTTAACTACAAACTGCACCTTTACAAAGTCCTATTTACCCACAGGGATACAGATTAAGATTAATAACACACATTTTGTTGGGATACACAATTCAATCTGCCATAGGTATGATGAGTACATTTTTTCTATGTAGAGAGGAAATTTTTGATGGTCTTAGAAATTACCATGAAAGTTAGAGGAGAAGAATGATTCTTTATGTGTGAACTCCCTAACTCAATTCCTTCAAAAGTACGCACATTCAAAACCAAATTATTTGAACAATGAAGAAAAATTGTAAGACCTTGCAAAGGAGATCAATATTTATTTGACTTGTTCAATAAACTAAGATTAGATTGTCTGAGATACATGCAGAATCATCAAAGACTTTTTTAATTAAAAGGAAACTCACGTTTTAGCAATGCTGAAGCTATGACTGACAGCATCTTACATAGTATAAAACTTATCAGTGGCAAATCAAAGTTAATATTATTAACATCTGTGGCCCGGCCTCCATTTGCATACGGTGTGAGTGGAAATTTTAATGGAGTTGTAATAAATTATAAAGACGAAGAGGCAAAAGTGTAGATACATGGTTCCATCGTTTCTTTTAGACTTGGTAATAATAATGTCTTACGAGAAAGTGAAAGAGCACTAAAACGCATTCACAATGTTGATTCTTTGAATAGTACAGTAAATGAGTATGTGGGTTAAAGAATGGCAAATATTTTTAAGGAAAAACAAATAACATGCCAGTTGGTCTGTATTTTGCAGACACACGACACTGGATGATCCATTACTAAGAAACATTAAAATTATCTGAGGTCCTTCCAGAAATGATTGTCACACCCCAAGTATTCCAGTTTCTGTAGATAGGATTTCTTTCTGCTTCCCTTTTGAAATTCAAAATCAGAAGCAATATAGCATTGTTTATTGTCTGTCAACAAGAATAAATATAGCAAAAACCATAGTGTAAAGTAACCATGCCAAAATAATCTACGACTATTTCAAAGTTAAGACATTTCCCCTCAGACGAAAAAAAAGAGTTTAAAAGAAAAAAACTTTGGCAATTCAAAGAGTGTGGGCGTTTTTTGTCCTATACCATCAGAAAAAGAGCAGAAAATTAAAAAGCTCTTGCCGAAGATTGGAGACTACATTCCTAAATTGAAATATATGATTGTTGGACAACAAATTCAGAGAAAGGGAAACAAATCTTAGAACAATTTTTAAAATAGAGCCAACCATTAAATGAAGCAATGGCCAAACCAGCCTGGAATTATACATATCTGATGCAAATCCCAGAACTCTGACTTTCTTGCAGTCATGTAAAGCTTAACTTTATCTATGATTGTTGATTCAGTTGATTGTGGCCATTTGTTTATTCAATATTATACTCCTCTTTCCTCCAGGATTCTACCTATTGTGTCAGACTAAGTAAGAAAGATAACACATTTTCTGTTCTGTGTTTCTTAAGAATATACTTCAACAGCATGTGGGAGAAGAAAAGCTCAGTGGCTTGGCACTGATGATGGTTGAGAATAATTGGTTTAAACATACACAACACAGATGTGTGCGCCCACACACACACACACACACACTAATGAGGCCTGAAGGACTTTGCAGCAGTGTGAGAAGGTTACCACATCACTTTGCTACACCATCTGAGGGACAGATGATGCGATACCAATTTAATCTTACTCTAAGAATTGTGTACTTTGCACAGTATGTTATCACACTTTACATTTCTAACTTTAATTCAACGTGTAAAAGTTTCTATGGTTGAACATGAGGTTTGAGATCTTGTGGACATAGCCTGATGGATAGTAACATGATCTTTTTTTAAAATGTCCTCATATTATTCTGTAAGAAATACCCTATGAAAAGCAGTACCTGATTTTTCTATAAAGCATTTCACTTGCTTATTTTTCGTCATAGAGAGACCTACCACTATAACTTGCCAGCACTCTGCTATCCTCCCAAACATTATAGTCCTACCCTGCTTAAGAAGGCAGAAAAATGAAAAGATTTAGAGTTGGAAAAGTGAGCAAGCCTATAGCATAAGAGCATATGTTTACATATAATGAATAAGGAAGATGTGGTATGTGTGTACTTTTGCAAGAAAACCTACATATGTGTTAATGTAAGTAAAACTATATAAAATTATATATGTGCATGTGTGTAAATAAAAGCATGTGTGTATCTCATCCTTTGTTACAATTCAGTTGCGGCACAAAGGAAATGCAAGTTGACTCCTGACTTGCAGAAACTAAAACCTCAGCCGTACCTAAGACAAGCTTTGTTCCATTAGCCCTCTGGCAGGTCCACGGTGCTCAGTGCAACTATATGGCCAGGGCAAAAGGCAAATACAGCAGATACATCATACTTTAAATTTGGCAAGGATTTTGCATTTCTTGTTCCCCGTTATTTTCCTAGTGCCCAGGGCAGTAGGCGCTCAGTGCACACCAGTTGAATGACTGGTTTTAGATCATTAATTTCTGAAACGATTGGGGTACAATCAGTTATATCAAACTAAAATTATTTGATAGAAGTGGCCCTTTGGCAGTTTGGAAGAAAGGGGGAGATGAAGTATGGTTGAAAAACAGGATGACATTTGTAATGATAGAAATTATATATATAAGTAGAAAAAGAAAACAAAGTATATGTGTGGATCATCTTATGAAATATTGAGGAACCCCAGAGTGAAGTAAGAGAGGCTTAGTACAAAGAGGACTGTGAAGTACAAAAGAGCTACTTTAATTTTATTTAAAAGGAACCTGAGCAATACCCCAAAATTTGGAGAATAAAAACTAACTTGGTCCTATGAGCATCCAGGAATATGTTTCCTTTGGTATAGGTGGTATAGAAATACTTTGATAAAGGAATATACAACCGATAACAGCTGAACAGAAAACAATTCCAGTAGTCCAAGAGTGAAAAATGTTAGTTCAAAAAGTTGTACGGAGAAAAAAATGTCTCAGCCTAAGAGTCTTAGTTTGCCACAGCTACTAAAACAAATACCACACACTTGGTTGGCTTGAAGAAAAGCAATTAATTGCATCACACTTTTAGAGGCTCTAAGTCCACAGCAGCCTGTGCTTTCTGTGATATCTTTAGCATGCTGGTGGCAGCTAGCTGATGTCCCATCTCTACCTCCATCCCCTGGTGATGTGTCCCCTTCCGTGTCCTCCTGTGGCTTTCTATGCCTCCAGCACAGCCATCTGGATCTCTGTCTACAGTTTGTCTCCTTAAAAGACTTTCAGTCACACTGGATTAAGACCCATCCTGATTCAATTTGGCCTCAACTTAATTGGATCTTCAAAACTCCCATTTACAAATGTGTTCAAACCCACAAGAACTGGGGTTAGGGCTTGAACAAGTGCTGTGGAGGACATGATTCAATCCCCAACAGGTGGATTTGAAATATGAAGGAAGAATGAGTGAAAGATAACAGACTACAGTGGGAAACAAATCAGAAAAAAAAATCTCTGCCATCTGTAGGGTGGACACAAATAAGAAACAAAACAAACCAAAAATGTCAGTCATAGAGAATATTATAAGGTTATGTACCTGGAACGAGAAATAATGAAATGGAGACAGGGCAAAGGGAGCTCAAGAGGAGGGATTGAAGTTTTTCAAGCAGGAAAGTCTTCATTAAGATGTCCTTTTAGGGTCCACGGTGGCTCAGCAGGCAAGAATCCTCGCCTGCCATGCCAGAGGGCCCGGGTTCGCTTCCCAGTGCCTGCCCATGTTAAAAAAAAAAAAAAAAAAAGATGTCCTTTTAGACGAGCAGGAGGTTCTATTTATATTCTAGAAAGATAGAGATAGCCTTCTAACATATAAATAAAACAGAGAAGTTAAATGGCGTAAAGGCTTGGGGACAAGAAGTATTTGTATCCTTTGTTTCAAAAATGGAATTTTTCTTTTCAAAATATAATTTGGTGGAGCATTCAAATAATCTGAGAAGAATATTTTTTTCACTCCACATTAAATGTTTGAGGGATAATTATGATTCTCAGAGTCTTTCCCACTGGCTTCTTCTATGACATTTTAATTCAGCTCATCAGATACATACCTACCATTCCTGATGGGAGCTACCAAGGTAAGCGAGTTTCAAACAGAAGCTCCATAAGAGAAAGTCTAGTAGCAGGGAGAAAGTAAGGGTTTAAATCCTTTGAACAGACTATTAACACAATAAGATAACACTAAAGCAAACACAAACGCAACACAGAGGAAGTGTAGGCAATTGGGGGAATTCAAAGTTGATCTTGTTGGTACAACACCTGCAACAATGGGTAGAATTCTGAAAAGCTTAAGTGCAGAGCTGACATCTCATCTATAAGAAATGATAGGAACAGGAAAGCTTATTTGGGGATCCATTTTGGCTGGTGCATGAAAAAGATATATATGAGAAGTACATGCAAACATAATTTTTATTCCTACAGTAATGAGCCAATGCAGTCAATTTGTTCTTTGGATAGGCTTTTTAAGTCTTCCCACCCCCCATCACTAGCTCTGCCACTACCAGCCATGTGGCCCCAGGGCTGCCCATGCTCCACTGTGGGTGAGGATGCTGGTATCTCTGCAGTCCCTCCGGTAAGCAGACGGACAGACAGACGAAAAAGTAGCCTGCAAAGCCACTTGTACTCTATCATTGACAGTTCAAGAAATGATATTTATAACTTCAAAAATTATAGACCCCCATTTTCCTAATCAATAGAATTGCATTCTATCAGTTCAAATTTTCTAAGACCTTGCTGCTATATTTTTTTAATGTTCACTGACAAGCACTTTTATTTTTTATAGTACTTTAGACTTCCCTCACAGTGTAAGTGAAATCTCTGTTCTCTTTTATTTCATCTCTCATTTTAGTGGGTTTCCGGTTGAGCTACCGAACCAAGGAGATTTGAGCTAAATAAGATGCCAATTTGGCAAAGAAGCATCAGAGGAAAAGAAGAGAGGGTGATACAAATGATAGTGAGCATTTGCAGTATCTGGGGGAAACAATTCAGCCTCCGCTTTTACTGAGCTGCCTACAAAAAGAAATACCCTTCTATTAGACTCTTCAGCACCTAAAACATAAAGACATGGCCTTTAAGAAGATGTTTTGAAACCATACCGTCGCAAACATAAGCTTGCACTTTTGCGAATGAAGATATTTTTCCCCTTTTCTTGGAAACTCATCCTTAGTAATTGGTTTTCATCACTGAATTTTCTGATTATGAATACAAATGAGCCACACTTTCAGACCGTCTCCAGGGCTGGTTGCTACTGTTGCTTTAACCATCAAGATAGGACTCACCTTTCTAGAAGATGGTGATGCTCCCAAACTGCCAATCCATTCACGCGCCATATTGCGGTTGTTACATCGTGGTAAATATAGAGACTGAAGAAATCATTTGTTGGACAGCATTGAGAGACAACCCTGTCAGGTGAAGAGCTCAGCCCCAATTTCTGGCGGCTGAGAAGCCCTATCAGGATGTTTTGACTCATTACCCTGAGCCTTCCTCAGCTGATGAAACTAATTTTTTTTTCATCAGCTGATTAAGATTCAGGATAATGAGTCAAAACATGCCAGTAGTGATTCCCAACAGCGTTGAAGACAGGATGTTAGCTTTTCCACGTACATATATGCACGCAAGCAGGCACAAAATGCACCAACGCAGCCTCCCTGCATATGGAGAGGTTCATTTTGTTGTTGAAAGCGGTGACAATTGCAAACACGCTTAAAAATGAAAAATGAAAAATAAACCAACCAAACAACTGAAATGATGACTAATAATTTCAGTAAGAAGAGAAAAGGCATGAAATTAAGTCAAGAGAGAACACAAGTGGAGGAAAGAAAAATAAAAATCACACAGGAAATTGCCACATACAAATCTGAACAGAATCTAGGGAACCAAAAATTCCAAATGCTTTATGCTTCCTCTTGAATCAACAAATGCACTTCAGAATGTTTTTGATGGCAACTGTATCGAAGCTTAAAGTTCCAGAAATTTTCCACAACCGTTCTGCATTCTGCAGGTCTTTTGTCTGACTACAAAATATTGAGTTTATTCACAAAAGCATTTGATTGACTACTATACCCTTTAATATCAGATATATATGTATTTTAAATTGCATTGTGCATCCATTGGGAAGCTACCTAATATTTGGAATGCATTGCTTAATGTGCTAACTGATCTTATTTGTGTGTGGCACTCGCTGTCAGAGAGACCAAAAGCTTAGTGACGGTTATTGCTGTTGAAAGGATTCTATGGGGGTGTGAGCAGAATGGTTAATGGACCTGGAGTCAAGGGAGTTAAATATTTCCTAGATCTGGTAATGTTCTAGCATTCCTAAAGCTAAGCAAGATTGGACATAAAATCTTCAACATCTCAGTCTAGGTTTTTTCCTTCAGTCACCTGAATAAATCAACCTATAAGGCCTGCTCTGGAAAATCTCCCTCTAGAAATATAATAAATGCTAAGACATGGCATGAGATAGTCTCAATGGTAAACTGAAAGCAAACAGTTTACACTGGAAATGAACAATGGCTGCGATCCTAATGTCTTTTCAATGGCAACGACCAAGTATGCAATGCTTTTATATCCAAGATTCAGAACAGAACAGCAACTGTTCTTTCCCATATATGATTAGGGCACCTTCTATCTATGGTCCATTGCTGATTGGCAGGTTCCCTGGAACCTTTCTGCTAGACACTCTGTTAGAATTTTGTTTATGGTTTTGAGGGGAGGGAAAAGCAATAGTGCTAAAAAGATGAAAACATCTTCTTCTCCTTTTGGCTTTGTTGTTAAATCTTTCTCTCCCCTGACTGCTGTATCTCTATTGTACAAGTACCTGCCATTTGCAGAAGACACCATCACCCAGTTTATTAGGAAAGCACCGCTCTTAGCATTGTGCAATTTAAAATGTGCTAGTTGGAGGTAACATCTCCAAGAGACCAACTCACATGTACTCAGAGAGGGTCTTAATTCATGCATGATTTACTACATGACGCAAAGCTTTGCTTGGATAGGCTGAATTACTTTGCCAAGGAAGAGCCCTTTATACAGTTTTTATGGGCCTGTCTTCTCATTGGGAGCATACATTTACTAACTGTATAATTGGTGGCACAGTTCTTCCATCATAAACATTGTTATCAGTTAATTAAACTTGAAATGCAGCTTTGTTCCACAACATGTTTTGTCAGATTGTTTTCCTTATTTATTTATCATCATAAAATTTTACTTGGTGACTGGCAGCTTCTCAGCCCTCCAATAATAATATAAATCAAAACATAAGATTTTAGTCTTCGTGCAATTTCCTTTTGGTCTGAAAATATGAAACCAGATGTTTTTGGCATGCTAAAGATGCTTTTCATCTTTTTTTAGATTCTTTCAGTGCAGTCAAAGTAAATGCATTTTTAAAACCAACTTATGAAAGTTAAATTCCCTTTGTTCATCTGTGTGTAGTCTGGTTTGCATTCACGCAGTGGCATTGAGAGACCTTCCAGATAACAGGCTGAATGTCATGGAGGAAATACATATGCGGGACTAAAAACTCAGAGGGCAACAGGAAATGTATTCGGAGCAGATCAGTAAACCATGGACCGTGATTTGCCAGAGGGTCTTGCCAAGCAGCCCTTCTAAATGTGGAGGGTCAGGTTGAACAATGACCAATGCAGTCTTGACTATCTATATACTATCTGGGCGTTGTGCCTAATTTGTTCACAAAGTTATCACGTGCTTCTTCCAACTTGAAAATGTGGGGCCCATGAAAGCATGGCCGTTGGAATTTCCTTTGACAGTGAATCTCATTTCACTAGATATTACCATCTATCTTAGCCTAAGGCTATCGCTGAAACACCTAAACATTCCCAGATGGAATCTACCTCGCTGATATTAAAGGGATTTCATGTGACTGGAGAGCCTTGGGGAAGGTAAATCAGAGCAGGAATAGAGTAGCACTGTAGGCTAATCTCATTTGTAGATCGCCTCAGATTGCCATCGCATCCTGGGGCTATTTTGTGGTTTTGGGGATTGAGACTCTTAGGACAGACTGAAATTCTTTGGGATCTTGGTAGGTTGGTGTATGGAGTTCTTTATAATCAGCTTTGCTATCTAAGCTTTGATGTGGTTGCCCCCTTCCTGAGCCCCCAGCTTCACTACATAAATTCCATGGGCCAACACACAGGACAGTGCTACTTCTTCACCACCTCCTCCAACAATCTTGTCTATCTCTGTATTCATGGGGAGTAGGATTCCTCTGCTTCTTTCTCTGCTTGATTTTTCAAGCAAGTTTTTCCAGAGGCAATGCTTTTCCACATCTACATGCTCTAGGGACTTTCTCATTACCCATTCCATTCCCAGTATTCCACTGAATTTGTCACCTGTGGCCCTTAACAGCCAAATGCAATGCACCTCTTCAGTCTTCACTGTACCTGACCTCTGCTACATTGACGTCTTCCTTTTTATGACGTTTATCCTCCCTTAACTTACACGGAGTAAATTTGTTTGTTTCTTCTGTTTCTCTCACCTTCCTACCCAGTATTTTCTGCCCATTCCTCTCCTGCCTGACTCTAAACACGGTACTCTGCAATTTTTTACATTTGGCTCCTTATTCCTTTACTCTTCACAGTCTTCTGGGTGTGATGCTGACTTCCAGGATTTGGCTGTCTATTCACCGAATGTCAAATAACTTTATCTCTAGTCCAAATCATGCTCCTAAGCTGAAGAGCCTGATATTCACCCACCCAGTAGAAATTCTCACAGAAAGTCCCACAGCCACCGCAAACTTGGCATAATATGATGAAACAAACAACCTCACTATTACCCCAAAAATGTTTTTCCTAAATGCTTATTAATATCTCCTACACATCCAAGCCAGAAACCTGTTGTTCATCTAAGATTCCTTCATTTAAATCACCCCACATCCATTTGCTCATAGCCTTCAAATCTACCATTGCATTATCATTTTAGTTAAAGATTCTTACAATTCTAACTTCAAATCACATATCATGAACCACCACCTTCTCACGAGTCTGATCTTTAGACACACAAGAAATGTAAGGTGAGGCACAAGTTTAAAAACAATGGAGAGGGTAAATCGACAAAGGGAGAAAAGGCAGGAAAACAGAAAATAGGCATTTCCCCAAACCAGCTCTTTCTTCTATTTTCCTATTTTGAAGAATGGTACTGAAATCCATCTAAGTTACACAAATCATAGGTTTTCTCCTTTTTAAAATGTCTTCCTTTTTTCTCGGTCTCCCAGTTCAATTAGTTTAAGAGCACTATGATTTCTACTTCTCCAGCCCGTTTCATATTCAATCCCACTGCTGCTGACTATTTCAGGTCCACACTGTAGTACCTCATCTATTGCTGCCTTGTTCTCCCCCAATCTATCTTTCTTGTTGATCTTGGGTGCCTTCCTAGAAAGGCACCAAAAAGCTGCTTCAAATAATTAGATGCCTCTTCACGACTGTCAGGACAAAGTCCACACTTCTTGGCAAATGGATATAGTCCCATCATCTTTTCGGTACTTTATCTCCACTGCCTATCCTTTGTCACTCAACGCTTAGGTATACGGAACATTCTATGCTCTTCAAGTATCATTCTGATTCCCATGTTATCTTTGCTAATGCTCTCGTGATGACCTTCACTCCCTCATCTTCCTTCCCCATCTACCTGGTGAGCTGAATTCCATGACTCAGCTGAAGCATCACTTTCTCCAGGTGTCCTCCACCGCCTAGGTGGAACTCTTCTAATCAAACTTCTCTTTATTTCTCCTTAGGCTCCCCTTTCCATTTTCCATATTAGCACCTGTAACATCTTATAACACATTTTGACAAGGTCTCATCAACTAGATTCACCAACTAGACTAGAAACCCCTGAAGTTCCAGGCTTCTAGCTAGGTTTGGCACTCTAGTTACAAGCACAGTCCCTGACATTTAGTAGGACAGAGTGATACAGACCACATGTCCGTTCTGACTACTCACAAGTACACCAAGCCTTGTGAACCACAGGCCTCTTTCCCAGGCTCTGCTGCTAGAGTTCTGATCCCAGCTCCACCACTTGCTGGCTAGCATAATTGCTCTATGCTTCCACTGCATCTTCTGTAAAACAAGGATAATGGTATGACATACCTAATGGCACTGATGTAAGGGGACAAAAAAAGAAGAATGGCATATCAGATGTTTAATAAAGTGCCTCTGCTTATGCACTCCATTGTTTATGCTGCTCACAAATGTCAGGTGTTACAATCAGCTGGTTAATAAGTGCTTATTACATGAAGAAACCATTTTTAAAAGTAGGAAACTGTGTCGAGATTTATCAGCAACAAGAGCCTGAGAACCATGCCTTGAGTTCTTTTGAGGGTTCTTTTGTTGGTTGTGGTGGTCCATATACTCAACATAGAAGTAAACTTAAAGTGAGAATTCCAAACATCTAACTGAATGCTAGATCAAATATACTATATAGTGGGTTCAAATATGAGTGGAAGGGGTACATGACGTAGAGACATTAGATAGACACAAAGGGAAAGGGAAGCATCACAGGTGGGTGGAGGCAAGGGCTGGTCCCTAGAGAAAGGAGAGCAGAGGCACCTGGGGACGGTGGGGGAATGGAAGTGGAAGCTTAGCCAAGTGTCTTGAACTCCCCTGAAGGAAGCAAGTCATTATCTTTTGTGAGGTACAGCAGAGAGCAGAGAGTGGAAACGTTCATAAACTAAGTGGTGGTGGTGAAAGGATGGCCCTATGGTCACTTTCTTTATCCTCCTTCTTCACTATCATTATTAAATTGTTTTTTAAAAACCTGACAGTGATGCAAATGATGCAAGCATCTCTCGGGGCTGATGTCACCCTTTGTAGATGTGCCTAGTTTCCTGCTTCCACAGAGCTTTGCCAAGTCCCCCTCCCACAAGATTTAGCCTCACCTTGGGTGATGAGGTCTTCTCTGCGTGTAGTTACAGAAACTTTTATAATTGAGATATAAATGTGCTTTCAGATTGCAGAAAGTAACTGAGGGGATGCCGGATCCTTGTTGTGCTTCAACTATTTGTTCAGCAAACTTTACTATGCACCTGCTCTGGATAAGAAAACAAGAGTCATATTTCCGTTAAATAAAATATGATTTGTTTGAATTGTATTCATAAATTCGAACCATTGGGGCGGGCCATGGTGGCTTAGCAGGCAGAGTTCTCGCCTGTGATGCCGGAGACTCGGGTTCGATTCCCGGAGCCTGCCCATGCAAAAAAAAAAAAAAAATCAACCATTGTTATGGGAGACTCCTAACTCCTTAGACCCTCTGATATCACTCAGCAATATTTTGTTTTCTTCTTATTAGAAGCAGACAAACTAGCAGACTGTGAGGGCTGTTTTTTGATTTCAGGAAAAATATAGCAGGATCAGCTGCAAAGAAGTACGGCCGACTGGGCTGGTCCCCTGTCTCATTGCTTTCAGACTCCCACCCCAGCCTTCCTCAGCTCTGCTCTGTAACAGTGTGCGCTAAGAATTGCGAACTACATTTCCCAGACTCACTTGCCTGCTGGCTTCCTGTTAGGTTCAGCCAAAGGAAGCTCTGGCAGGAGATTAGCAGCTGGAGAGGGGGCTTCATTTCGGCACTGCCAGTTCCAGCCCCCACCTCTCTTTCTAGGGGTTCTCCAACAGCACCTGTGCCTGCCCTGGATTCTAGCTTGCCCTAAGCAGACCCTCCTTCCATGGCCTTGGTTCCTACCTTGTGCCTTTGCCCCTCCACACCCTGGGGTGGTACCTGCTCCCTCCAGCCAACAATTTCCGGACTGCCTCACTTCCACCTGTTTCCAGAACTTCCAACCCTCCTGAAACTTAACTTTATAGTAGATTCCCATGATAAGCGGCTGGGCACGAGTTCTGTTTTCCTGCCTGGACCCTGACGGATAACAGGCACACATGCCCCATACAATCTCTATGACCCACATCTGGCATCTCTTCCTGGTTTGTACCCGGAGGGCAAGTAGATTTGCTACGAGCTCTTTAGGAACTGCATTTGTCCTGGCGGAGAAAGGTTTCAAATTGGTTTTATTCTTCAGCCTCACTGGTTCCAGGGTCCGCCGAGGCAAACCCGACAGCCGTGGCTCAGAAGGCGCTTGTGGAGTGCAGACTGCCTGGTGCCTTGGCGTCTGACGGTCTCTTCTGGAAGCCGGCTCCTCTGTGATGAAATACTGCTCTGAGTGTGATAATCTTTTGGCAAAATAATGTTGTCATCATCTGCCTAAGCTTTCTCTGACAGCATTACTGTGGGCTGCTCAACACTTTTATCATACACTCCACAACTTTCAGGAAGGAAAACAGACATCCAAAAAGAAAACACACACGCGTAGGCTCCGCGTGAACATGCAGATATCAAGGCCTGGTTCACCGTAGGAGATGACTCTATCTGGGCTATCTTAGTAAATTGAAAACGGTTTTAAATAGTCAATCGATCACCCTGTCTCTAGTATTGCCTAAAGCTGGTTAATTTTCAATGCTGTTTTTAAAAAAGTGGTTTTTCCAAAAACCAAGTTTGATCATGGCACTTTCCAGCTTAAAACTTTCGTAGTTTTTGCATGAAGACCAAATAGCTTGGAGTAACATACTTCATGGCTCTCCAGATATATGGTTCTCCCTTTCTCTGTGGTCCCTTCCCTGCTACTTCTGCCCCCCCTATTATTCTCCAGGGCTGCTACAAGTTCCCTAAACCTACTCCAACTCTTCATAGACCTGTAATGCTGGGTTTTGTGCTATACTGTTCCCCTCCTTTCTTGCTTTCCCTGACTTAGACCTTCTGGTGTATGCCCCTGGAATCCACCCCTGTCCCCTATTTGCTGAGGTGCCATCCCGTGTGTGCCAGTAGCACCTGCCACATGCCCCAACTCAGCCCTTTGCACAATGCAATTTCACCTGTTCACCTGACCGACAACCCCAGCTGACCTGCCAGCTTGTTGGCAGAAACATCCTATTATGCTTCCCCATTTGTTCCTAATCAACATCTAATATAGGGCCTGGTGAATACTAGGCATTTAATACACATTCCCGACAGCAGCACATAAGAGTTTCACCTCCTCACTATCCCTTAATATTTTCCTTTCCTTTTTTCAAATTCCCAGTTACATCAATGGGCAGTCGGTGATATTTCACGGTGGATTTAATTTGCATTTCCCTGGAAAATTAATGAGCATGAACTTCTTATCACTTGCATATCAACACCTCACATATCTTCTTTTGTCAAGGGCTTGTTCAGAACTTCTGCCTATTTTTATTATTTTTTAATTTTTTATTATTGATATATTGGAGTTTAATCCATACAATTTTGGTGATTTGATAAGTGTATATTGATAGAGCTTAATAAAAGAACTTTTGTCACAGGCTCTGAAATTGGGAGTTTTTTCTTTTATATAACAAAAAGGTATGCCATTAGTTGGAATTATATGACTCAATGACTTTTAAAAAATAGTATATTTTATAAAAACGGGAGATTCCAAATTATATCCAACTACAAAATGATGTTTTACCTTTTGTATCCATCCATAATATATACGGGAGATTTTTTTCAAATGAAGTCAATATGTGGGAATCATAAAATAATGTGTTTCAGAAAGAATTTATTTTAACTAAGAAATGTTCCTCTCAAAGTTTGGCATAATACACAGTGGAAAAACATGACACTAACCATTTTCATTTGTTATAATAAACACATAACATATCCACAAGAGGAATTTGGATCCAAATTATTTTTTATAGGAAATGGATATGTTTATCACAGATTCTGAACACACTATACAGATAACAGAATCGATTCTTAATGTTTTGATCATTGCCAGAACAAGCACATTTCCGGATTTATTTATTTTTTTCCCAAAGGTTGAGTAAGACATAACAAACACTTCCTGCCACAGGCACTGCGTGGTGGTGGGTTGGATACCTGGGTTATATAAATCTTTACGCTGAGCGTTTATGACATGTCAACTTAGAACTTCATTCAGTTTGATGATTGAGGCAGCAGGCAATTATGACATTAAACAGTTCACAGACCTTAACCCAAGACCCAAATGGTTTAATTTTTTTAGTGGCTGACTTGGCCTCTCCCGATGTGCACAGACCAATGCAGGATGTAAAGCCCTCACCCATCTTAATTGCCCCTGCTTTGTAGCAAGCACCACTGACTGCCTTCTCGTTCCGAATGTCTTCAGTTATTAAAAATTATCAATAGGAAGTAATAGAAGGTAATCCAGATGTACACTGGCGATACAATTGGTCACATATGCCCTAGTGGAGCATAAAATAAGAAAGATCGTTACTGTTACTGCTGAAGTGCCGTATCAAAGAACAGACTTTAAAAGCGAATCGCATTATGCCTGTTCAGTCAATTATTTTTACTTGTAAAGACAGAGTATCGTCCTGAAGATGACTTTCCTTTCTTAGGTAAAAGAAAATGGTCTTAGATTCAAACGTACACTTGAGTCTGAAGATGCTCCACACTAGAATTGCCAGATTGAGGGTGAGGGGGGATATAAAATTGAAATAAAAGTCACTTGCAATTTTATTCAGCAGTAAGCATCGTCACTTCCAAATTTTCTTTTGTTCCTGAACTCACTGCAGTTAATAGGTTGGAATCATATTTAATTCTTTTAATTTTTACAACCTCCTAATGTTGAATTGCATTTTCAGAACTGCTTCATAAATGGTATCACTCTTGGGTGTGAACTCAACCTGAGAAAGCAACCACAGTGTTCTAGATGGTTGACGGAAAGCTTAGAGCACGGCATATCGGGACAGGTGGGCTCAGTGAGTGCTCAGAATCTTAAGCCCTCCTCCTACAATCCTTGAAAGCCCCCTGAGACGGGACTTTGAAAAGCCTGTTGGTGAGATGAGAGAGGCCTAGTTCACACCGACTTTTTTACTTGCGGCTGCAAAATGCTTTACTAGTCATAGTATAGAAAGGCACATTAAAGACATTTTAGTTAATTTATTCTTTCCTACAGTCTGCAGCAAAGAATCACTTTCAAAAATGTTCAAGATATTTTTAACTACAGATATGGTTTCCTTGATATGGTTTTCATGAATGTACTACTTCAATAGGTTAATATAGAATTGGGTTGACATTTCTCAAAATCATATCCTGTTTGATCCCTCCTAAGAAAAATGATATACCTCCACCCAGTTTATAATATCAATCGCTACTTTAGCAATCGTATTAAGAAGACTTGAGATTAAAAAAAAAAAGAAAGCTTCGTCAGCTGTTTGCTTTCATCTTCTTGGAAAGTCATTTGGTTGCGTGAGTTATCCTTCCCCACACTCAGAGGGAGATTTCCCCATCTGAACCCCCACCAGAGACGGTAGGGGCGACTTGATACTATCTTGGCCAAATCCTCCCCTACATCAGTTCTCACTGGAGCATCAAGTCCTTTAGGTCTCCAGCTTATGAAGTCTGTGCTGGTCCCACAAGACAGAGAATATGCCCTATAATTTTGTCTTTCAAAGAAAAGGTCATAATTGTGGGCCATGAACAGATTTTAGAAGGTTAGTAATTCCTCTATCTTACACCCACTCCAAATTTTGTGGTTTTATATGCTCATTTTTTTTCTAGGGAAAAGGTTTAAGTTTCCTTCAGCTCCTAGGAGGTACCATACAAAATGTTAAGAAACAGTCCTGTATGCTGTTCACTGGATGTGCTCTAACCAACTCTGTCCCCACCCCCAAAATGCCAGATGTTTGCCATTCAGAAGAGAATTGCCAGCGAATAAGTGGTTGGTTAGCACCACTGGTCAAGTACAAAACTCCTAATCTTATAACCCGTGTCCATTGATGGGGTTCCTTATCATTGACCCTCCATCAAGTCTCTCATCTATGTCCCCCTAATACTTTGTACATATCACCATGTCAAATGTTTTCCGCAGCTGGTCATGCTCATTTATTTTCCTCTGTATTTCTGTGTTAAGGCTCTGAGTGCCTCCATGTTTACTCATTCTGTACCGTTCAGCATGTCAAAAGTAGTTTGAACACACGGGAGTTCATAAATGTCCAGTGAATAAATGATTGAATGAATCAATGAAGTGTCAAGAAATTATAGTACTAGCTTCCCTGAGGATTCAGAGTGAAATTGAATTTGATGACTCAGACAAAAGCAGCAATATGAGAATAAATTAGGAATTGGGATGTTTCAAATGGGGTTTAGAAAATATGCCCAGTTATAGAAGACAATTCATTACCAGCTACCTGGACTGTTAATTTACTCAAAAACTCTGCCTTGTGAATAACATTTCATTCAAAATCCATCCTTCCTTGATGCCTATACAGTCTGGCCATTCAACTTTTTGCCTTCCTGTCACTGCCATCCACCATATTCCAGATGAATCCCTGTATTCACTAAAAGCATTGTTTGCTGCCAAATCCTGCACCATGATCAAGCTATTTCTTTCCTCTGATCCAATCCCTGTCCTCCTCTCCTCAGACTGCTTATGTCTGCTCTTCTCCCACTAAATAATAATACAGCCATACAATTCTAAGGAGGCCTCAGTGCATCTCAGATATCATGCTAAATATTTTCACTAAATTTCCGCATTTAATTCTCATATCCCCCTGTGTTAAATATATTGACTATTTTGATCCCCGTTTCAAAGTTGAGGTATCTGAAGCTTCGAGAGGTTCAAAGCCTCAACTCTGACTCATCATTCATGACTCAACCCAGGTGACATTTCCTACAGGAAACTTCTAACCTCCAAATCCCAGTTAGGCACCCCATTTGCAGCAAGGTGCACACCTCATTGGTCTGCTCTCATCTACGTGTCCACCCGTCTTGCCCATGACTCTGACGTTTCCTTGAGGACGAGACTGTGCTAAGAACAGTGTCTGGTACTTGGTAGTAGTTCAGTAATTTGTTTTGGTTTTGGTTTTCACTGTTGGTTTAAACAACAAACTTAAGACCTCATACCTTCCACTCCACTCTGAATCTTCCTGGAAGATAGACCCAAAACTGAGATATCACCACAAACCTCCAATACAGGGTCGGTTCATCCATTTCCTTTTCTGCTTATACTTCCAGATGTCAAATGATGCTAATAATAAGTGGACCTCCTTATGCCACTTTCCCAGTTGAGACCACACACAGACAGGTAGATGGCAGAGGGGTTAACACAGATTTTAATATTGCGCTGCCTGAGTCCATATCCCAGCCTTGCCACTTAAAGGTCTATGACATTGGAAAATTCCTTAACCTTTCAGAGTCTCCAAATCCTCATTTGTAAAGTGGGGGGAAATAAAAGCTCATACCACATAAGGACGCTGAGAAGATTAAATGAATGTATGTGTATGTTTGTATATAAATATGTAATGTAGATATGCTTACGTATATTTATATACATTTACATATACATCTAGAGTATTCGTGAAAACTGGCCATTTTCTGAGGTTAAGGGATATCTGCAATTCTGGTTCAGAGTCAATTCTCCTCCTTTGCCAGCATCATTTCTCGCAGCACTTGGCTTTATAAGCCAGTCCCCTTCCTCTGCTTCCAGCCCTTCTTTTGGCAAATATGCTCTAAGCTCTTCAACTCTTTCATAATATTCTTCATGGCTTCCAGTGTCTGATGAAGCCCACGTGAGCTTTGCTAGTTCAGCTCTGCCCCTGATTTCTCATCGCACCCTCGTCTAACCCTGCTCATGTCTGGCCTGTCCTCTCCCCTGGCTCTCCCCTCCCCACCTGGACTGTCCTCTCTCCTGGCTCCCCCCTCCCCAACTGCCCAGCACCTAAACAAGGCTTAAGGTTCAGCATGATATCAGCCACCCGGATGGAGCTGGGAACATCCCTAAGTCCACATACTTACCATCTTTCATTCCCATCATCCACTTAAGTGTAGTTTTCACTCAGTTCTTGGCTTTCGTGGTAAAAATTGTGTCTTGTCCATTCAGGGCCTAGCACACAGTTCACCACACAGAAGATGCTCAATAAATATTTGCTGAATGAACTAAGGAACAGGGAATAATTGAAAATAAAATAAGACATGGCCCAGATCTCAGGAAAGAAGCACAAAAGTTTCAGTTGTGAACATTTGGGGGGAAAAAATCAATCAATGCAGAGGAAATGTAAGAATCAAGAAAAAGCCCGAAAGTAAAAGTTAGTGTTTAAGTGAACTAGGTATTCAGTTGACATGGGAAAAAATTTAATTCATCTGAGGAAAGACGAGAAGGGTATAATGGAGATTAATTAAAATTTAGTTTATCAGATTTTTCTCAGGAGATTGGCAATTTAGTCAGAGGAAAATATTATTTAAGTGCATAAATGTATTTCAGCTTATAAGTGCACTGCATAATAAAATGAAAACAAAATACCACTGTACATTAAATCATTATCACTTTGGAATTTGATATTCTATCAAATTCTAAATCTAGAAAATAAAAGTCTCAGGAGAAAAGTTGACAACTGTCTCAATAGGACCAATTTTTAAAATTCCAGATGCTTGAGGTCACCAGTGACCTTCATGTCCCTAAAGCTAATGGACATTTCTTGGTCTTCCTCACCCCTGAAGATGAAGGAGATGACCATGCCTCCTGGAAAATGGTCTCTTCTCTTGGCTTGTTTCCATCAGTCTCTCCTGGGTTTTCTGTTGCCCCTTGACTACCCCTTTTTGGCTTCATTTTCTGACTCCTCCTTCTCTACCCCATCTCTAAATGCTAAATGCCTATAGAATTAGTCTGCCCACTATTGTCCTCTCCATCTCCATCCTTCTTTGATGCTCTGACCCATGCCCGTGGCTTTGATCCACATCTTTATACCAACAACTCCCAATTTTACATCTGGCTTCCAAGGCCAAAAGCCTGTGTGAGGCTGTGATAAACAGCTTGGTTTTAGAGCCTCCTTCTGCCTCCTTTGTCTCAGTGTCTGCATCTGTAAAATAGGGATTATGAATAACAGAGAAGTGTTTCAAGAGTTAATCCAAGAAGTAGCCAGTACCTGGCACAGAGAAGGCGCAATGGAAGATGGCCATTACTGCTACTAGGCCTTCCTTCCTGTCTCTGGACACCGTTTTTTAGCTCTACCTCCACTGCAACCTCTAGAGTCCAAGCTGCCATCATTCAGATACCACTGATCCACGATAGAGTCTCCTAACTAGTCTCGCCCTTTTGTTCTCTTTTCACCAAGAAGCAAATAAAACTATGTTAACCATAACACAGATAGGTTTTTCACCAGCTCAAAAGCTTTCAAAGCTTACCCATTTTTCTTGGGGTACAGACAGTATATTCTTCCTGTCTTTCAACTTCCATGTCCCATCCCATTTCCCTCTTCTCCTGGCTCTCTGTGTTCCTCTCTCCAGTTCCTTCTTGCAGTTTCTCCACAATCCACTCCTCCAATCACTCTTCTCATCGCTGACTGCAACTGAGCTCAGCCATCCCCTTCCCCGCCCTCCTCCGGGATCTGGTTCATATCCCTCACCCAAAGCCAGCTCCCCCTATGCTTTTTCTCCAACATTAGCCTGTGCTGGAGAGTGGTGAGCAAAGCAATTACAGCCACCACCCTTTGCCCTCCCTTCAGCAGAATTGGAAACATCACTTCTAAACAATAGCCAACGATAAACATACAGTTGTAAACTATAACAAATAGTTGAAAGGGAAAGTAAAGGGTGCTTTGAGAGTGATAAATGGGGAGACCTTGTATAGATTTAGGGTTCAGGGAGGAACTCTATAAGGAGGAGATGCCAAGCTGAGATCCAAAGGATGGGTCAGAATTGTCCAGGGAGATGTGCTGGGCTTGTACCAGAGCTCAAGATTGGGCAGCACCGAGACTTTGCACCTGAGAGCTCTCTGAATGGTCAAGAAGGCAGAGGAGTAGACGTGGTTCAAAGGATTGAAAAAAGCAAAAGAAAAATCACCAGATCAAAAAAAATAATGGCACTCTAATTTCATTTTGCCAACCAAAAAAATATGAAATGTGCTTTTACCTAAAATTTAAAATAAAAACTCTGGGGAAATAAGGGTGAACTGAAGAAATCATACAAAGTTGAGTACAGAGAGAATATAGTGTGCCAAAACCACCTGTCGCTCAGGTACCAGTCCTGGCTGCCCCACATTCCGGCCAAGGCATCTGAGGCTCAGCTATAAAAGGTTGAAGATTAAATCAGCTTTGAACACGCACACATAGAAATGGTGACTATATATTAATTCATTAATTAATTTAATGTTTTCCCTGGTGATGCTAATATCCTGAAATCCTAAGATCATAATGAGGCCTAACCATGACCTTAGGGAGATGACTCAAATTTGAAGCTGAATTTGCTTGGTGCACAGTTGCTTTTGTGAAGAGCTTTGGATAACAAGGACTTGATGACGTAAATGCTTCAAAATATCTGCGTTATTTTCTAAACTGATATCAGGGTGGCCCATCATCTAGATAGCTTTAGTATCTTTGAAGAAAGTAAGAAAACTACTCCCTTAAAATAATGAGGGCCAACATTTATTGCTGTTTCCTTTGTGCCAGACACTGTGCTCTGTGCTTTCCCTGCCTTGCCCCATTTAATCAAATTATCAGTATGCTGGAAGCCATGTCCACCTTTAAGAGAAAGTTAAGGAGACCCCATTTAGCATGGGGGCTTGTGGACAAGAAGTAGAACAGGAAATCCAGAAGCCTGGAAGCAAAATTCTAATCCCACCCACACCCATAAGTAGGGTTTCTTTGACTTTCGACAAATCAGCCCAACTGTCTTTTAGTTCTAATTCATAATTAGGAATACATAATGGCCCGCTTCTTTGCTGGAACATACAGCATGAAAGGAGAAGTGAACTTGATTTCCTTTGAAAATGTCAGAACTCTTTAAAATGCATCGACTCTTGAGGGGCAATAGGATGCCATTTAAGGGAAAATGGAACTCACGGTTACTTATCAGGAAAGCAAAACTGAAGTCAGGCCAAAGTTCCCTGCAGCTTTGACCTCTGTAGTCTAGCTGAAGAAAAGGGGTTTTGGGAACAGCAAGGAATACAAACAGAAATAAATGGCTACCAGGTCTTTCTACAGCTTTTCATCCTTGGTCACAATAGACACTCTCACTAAAAATCTCTCTCGACAAGACCTCTTCTCTGCATGAAAATTCCCTTTTTTTTTTAATTGGAAATTCAAGTTTTTAAGAGCTCTTACCCAGTTACCAATGCGAGAGTAATTTTTGTTAAAAGTTTTTGCTTCCAGAAAGATAAATGCACTTCCTAGCACCGTCCTAAAACCTACCAGGCAACAGGTTTCTCCTAGTTTCGCTTTGTCTTCCTTTCTGCAGATCATATAAACAATTACAAATGAAAGGCCACGGTTCCTTGAATCATTTCACTAGTCAGTTTGTCTGTTAGAAAGCATTTATTGAGCACAAAACTACATATAAATTACACAAACAATCCCCAACTTCCAGGCCCCAGAAGATTTGAGAGAAATATGCATTCAGTGATCAATTTCTTTCTTTAGCTTGAAGTGGAAAAGGATGTCCTGATTTGAATTTTATAGCCTAGACATTTCCTTTAGCATTTTCAAAAATGTCCCCCCAAAATGATATTTTGAGCGCTTCAGAGAAAGGATGCTAAATATATTAATGCAATAGAGAAGAATAGAGATATTCTTTTGCATCAACTGAACCTGGAGAACCACAAACACTGCCAACTATCTCAGGGTCATTAAACAAATATTGAAAACTGATAACAACATTGTACTCTTCATGCTAATTATGGGCTACATTGGGATGATTTGTGTCTGATTCTGGTCTACATTTGAAAAGAATTCTCTCCACTTTACTCATTTCAATTTTAATGGAAAGGTAGGATTTTTGTTTGTTTTCATTCATTAACAGACTCAACAAATATTTATTGAGTGCCTATTAGGCATCAAGGCCTGAATTGGGCAGTACAGGAGCAGTAAAAGAACGTTGGTCAATTGCTATACTCTCTCTGATATGATTTAGAAATAGTCACTTGTTTAATTATCTCGTCTATTTATTTCCCAGGAAGATGGTTCTACACAGTAACTTTTAATACAATGTGTCAGGATAAAAAGCAGCATGCAATTATCCAATTTTCATCTACTTAAATTTTAATGACCATACTTACTTGCCCATTCAATTTTGCAATTTTTAGCTGTAGGCACTTAAGTAGCAGTTTGAGACCTGAGATTCTCCCAGATTTTGTTCCACATGGCCAATGCTTGCTAGATCACTAATTATTTTGTAGGAGGTGGGTTTTGCTCAAAACAACCTTCCATTTAAACTGCCAAAATTCAGAATAATTAACAAGCATGTGATCCATGATATTATATTTTAGAAAGCAACACCCATGCACAAAATTAATGTTTTTCACTACATTTTCCCTCAAGAATCTGGCAAAATGAAGGGTAGGTTGATTTCTACTACACAATTGGCTCAACTAGCAAGTAAACTAAATAGCAACCTCAGGTCTTAGATATGCAAGCCTAAACCTGAGGTTCAGCAAATCCCTCTTGACCCAAACAATAACCCAACATTAAGAAGTAGAATAAGGTAAGCTGGCTCCAGTTACATTCTCACAAGTGTGCTGACTCAATGCGCTCTTTTGAAACTGTTATGTACTCCAGAAAAGTCATGTTCTTTTAATCCAATCTTGTGAGGCACACCTATTGTTGGGTGGGACCTTTTGATTAGGTTGTTCCCATGGAAATACGACCTACTCATTTGTGGGTGGGACCTTTGATTAGGTTGCTTCCATGGAGATATGCCGCTGCCCATTCAAGGTGTGTCTTAATCAGCTTGCTGGAGTCCTTTAAGAGGGAAGTGTTTTGGAGAAAACTCAAACACAGAAGTTTTAGAGATGCTCAGTGAGCCAACACAGAGAACAGACACTGGGAGACAAAATGCCCTGGGAGACGCTGAGGAAGGACCCACAGGAACTGAGTGAGCTATTCTGAATCCAACCCAGGAGAGAAGGGCCAGCAGACATCGCCATGTGTCTTCACATGCGACAGAGGAAGGTATCCTCTTGTTGATGCCTTAATTTGGACATTTTCATAGCCTTAGAAATGTAAATTTGTAACCTAATAAATCTCCTTTGTAAAAGCCAATCCATTTCTGGCATATTGCATTGTAGCAGCATTAGTAAACTGAAACAGGAAAATATATCCATGCAATTATTTTCATACCTTTCAAAAGGGGGATACTAGAACTTAGCATTTTCACTCATAATCCATCAGCTACATACTTAGCATGGATGCAATCAGTTGGTTCTGTGTAAAGAACAATATGTACCCTGATGTTATAAGGGAGACATTATCACTCCCTGCATGTTTGCAAAGATGCATCACTGACTCCCTTTTAGGTTAATTTTAGGATTACAATACATTCCTCGTATTGGAATCCAAAATGTTCTGTAATCACCTGGACTGTTTAGGATTCGCTATTAGAATCCAGTAAAGAACCTATAATCATAAATATGGCAATTTAAGGACAACACATATGAGCTGGGGAAAAAATAACTAGTGTTTAGTTGCTAAAAGTTAAATTAGAAGTTTATATCCATTGGAGAAGTACCTTTTAATGAAAGAAAATATGACAAGAAAATAAATTTTGAATCAGCACTTGCTGAATGAAAACAGGCATTTTGCAAAGACCATGACTTAGCCTAATTATGACCTTGAATCCAGAGTTGCTTTTTCCCGTAGCACATGTTCTTGCTATGCTAAGAACATTGCTAGGTTCAGCTAGGTTTAGCAACTCATGTAAAAAAGACCTGTACCCTCTAGTTCTGATCCAACTTCTGATCTGGCACCTCATGCTTTGAATGAGTCAAGAAAAGTTAGATTTTGCAACAGCGAAAAATAACACCAAAGTATTTGTGACTTAACACAAACAATTTTAGCTCTCATTCATACTGAATATCCAATACAAAGCCAGTAGGGAGGCTTTGCTCAGCATAGAAACTTGGGTGAATGGTGGCTCCATGTAGGTATTTTCTTCCTCAGTCACCTAAACACAGTGCTGGTAATGTAGTAAATTGTATTCTGCTCTCAAAACTTACCTCCCAAAGTGATATATTTATCAGGAAAAGCACCACCATATCTAACCTCAAGGAGGAAGGGAAGTACAACTCTACCACATGCCCAAGGAGAGAACCAGAAATACTTCATGAATGGTGTTGATGATTTAACAAGTACTTCAAGAGGATGGTGAATGGAACTTTTCCTTTTGAGTTTGGGTGTACACTAAGAACCCAAATTGATACAACATGTAGGGCAAACACCATCCTCTTCCCTGTTTATTAGGAGATGGTGGACTAGTCCTACTACCACCTCAATGGCCCTCCCCTCTTTCCCAAACTATATAAAACACTGGGAAGTAAAGGAGGAGGCTCAGGCTATTGGGGAGGTCAGCCTTATAGGTATGCAGTGTCAGAAATAAAGAGAGTTCTCCCTCCATTCTCCAAAGTTAAATAGATGGTTCTGTGCAAGGATCAGTGGTTGATCTGGGGTGCTTATATGGAGGATAGACCAGTGTCTCACTCCACAGCTGCAAGCTTGCTAAGTGGTTGTGTATTTAAGTCACTTTGGGGCTGATGCTAGAACGGGGCAAATGAAGGGGTTCACTAGGAAACTTGACCTGCAGGTCCTGAATGCCACGGACACAGAGAAGGTCAGAAGTGATGGCCTTGTCTGAGAAGCAGAGGAGGATGGTGGAATAGTCTTTGGCAGTCAGGAGGCCAGGGTGCACTTTTTCCTAGTTCCCTGGACCCAGAGGCAGGAAGAGTGGAGTTTGGCAGGGGTTGTAGCTCCTTTGAAGGAGCTCAGGAATAAAAGGAAGGGGCATCCTACCCAGAGTGGGGCTGAGTGCATGGACCCCTAGTGGAGCCCCAGGGACTGAATGCCTTGAGGCAGTCCTCAGCAGAGCAGTTCCCTGAAGAAACTGCCCACACTTTCTATGCAGAGGCCAGAACACTAGAACAGGCTTCCATCATCAGACAAAGTAAGACCAGGCCAGAGTGAGATCAGAATCTCCTCTCCAGCACCAAGAGATAACCTCCTAGGTAAAGAATATCTCTGGAACTTTTATCCTGCACCCCGCCCCAACCTCAGAGGGGATAGGCCAGAAGAAATAAAGGAGGAGAAAAATGTATGGCAGAACTGAAGCAGTTGGAATGCTGGGGCATGAAAGAGCAGGCTTTCCCTCACCTATTTCACCTCTTTCCTTTTTTTAAGATGCCTAATGAAGCATGTTTATTATGGAAGTATCAAATATTATGGTGAAATGCCCAGTCACAGCCACTTCCCATAGATATCTACTAATTGGCAAGACCTTCGATCTGATTTTAAGCCACTCCCCTGGCAAGTCCTTCAGCACCAGCCATGGCACTAAGAAACCTGCAAATGTTCCCTGCTATTGTGGGCTATACATATTTTAATTTTGTTTTAATCGACTTAATTCCTCTCTCATTATATGAGCTCAAAATTATAGTGACAGTCTTAAACTGATTGTAAATGCAGACCTTGATTAATTTTTAAAAGGGCAAGTTCAACAGCATTACATAGAGACAAGAGGTGAAGCAGAAAAATAATTGTAGTTTTCCTGTTTATTAAAAATCATATATGATTCCCCAGAATTTCACAATCCTACAAAATAAAGGGAAATGTTTGCACCTATTTACACAGTGCATGTCAGGCACTTCTAGGTTTTCTCAGCTTTTCTATAAGTCTTAGAAAAATATTGGATCTTGGCTCACAAATGTAGACCTCAAATACTTTAATTGGGAATCACACAATCATACATATGCTACATTTGACGTTTTTCTCATGCAAAAATTCAGCAGCTGAGCCAATACTAAAATTCCTCAAATATTTCAGCAAATGTCCAGGTGGAGTCATCCCATTTGGTACTGTTTGTAATTTGTCTTTGGCATTGAAGGCTTCTTTCTTTTTTTATTTTTTAATTGAAGTGGAATTCACATAACATAAAATTAACCATTTTAACGTGAACCATACAGTGGCTTTCAGTGCACTAACATTGTTTTGCAACCACCAACTCTATCTAGCTCTAAAACATTTTCATCACCCCATAAATAAACCCCAGGCCCATAAGCAGTTGCTCCCCATTCTCCCCCTCCCCAGCCCCTGGCAACCACCAATCTGCATTATGGATGTATGGATTCACCTAGTCGGAATATTTCATATAAATGAAATCACACAAAATGTGACCTTTTGAGTCAGGCTGCTCTCATTTAGCATAACGTCTTTGAGGTACATACACATCGTGTCATGTGTCAGTTCTTCGTTCCTTTTTATGACTGAATAATATCCCATTGTATGTAGATACAATTTCTTTATCCATTTATCTGTTGATGAACATTTTGGCTATTGTGAATAGTTCTGCTAGGAACATGCATGTCCCTGTATCTGCTGACTAGTTTATCAATCCCTTTGGCTCTATACCTAAGAGTGGAATTGCCGGGTCATGTAGGAATTCTGTGTTAAATAGAATAGGGACTGCCAAACTGTTTTCCACAGTGACTACATCATTTTATACAGTGTGAGGGTTACAACTTCTCCACATCCTTACCAGCAATTGCTATTGTTTTTTTAGTCATCCTAGTGGAGGAGAAGTGGTATTTCATTGTGGTTTTGTTTTGCATTTCCCGAATGTTTAATGATGCTGAGAATTATTTCATGTACTCATTGGCCAATTGTATGTCTTCCAGAAATAATCTCTTTAAGTCCATTGCCCATTTTTCAATTGGGTTATTGGTGTTTTTGTTGTTGATTGTAAGAGTTCTTTATATATTCTGGATAATGAACCCTCATTAGATCTTTAATTCACAAATACTTTCTCCCATTTTTAGATTGTCTTTATACTTTCTTGATGATGTCCGTTAGCACCCCAGAATTTTTTATTTCGGTGAAGTCCAATGTATCCACTTATTTTTATATTGCTTGTACTTGGGAGGTCATGTCTTGAAGTTTCTTGCTATGTTAATAAAAAATATTTTGTTACAGATGTCAGAGTTTTTAATATATTTCAAGGTGGTATTGATTATCTCTTGATGGATCACCTTCTGTTTCCATTAATTGTTTCGGTCCCTCCTACATATGTCGTTTTTGCCAGGTCCACATTCTACTGCTTAGTAGGGCAAAAAAAAAAACATTATTTAATGTGTCATGCAGGACCAAGCCTTCTGAGAACTTAGAGGTAAAGAGGAGAAAATGGAATAAAGAGGAGATGGTCCAATTGCGTTAACTTTCTGTTTAGCCCATGATTTGAATTCTCTAAAATAGCATTTATTCACGAGGAATGTTATTCAAGCCACAAATGCAAAACATATATAACTTTACATTTTCTACTAGTCACATTAAAATGAGTAAAAAAGAAACAGGTACGATTAATTATAATAACTTTTTTATTTAATGTAATATATTGAAACTATAATTTTAACATATCATCATATAAAAATATTGCTGAGATCCTTTAAGTTCTTATTTTCCTGCTACACATTTGAAATCTAGCGTGTTTTTTTGTTTATACAGCACATAACATTCCAAATGTTCGATAGTCACATGAGACTAACGGATTTAAAGAATAGAAGCTATACAAAAGATCTGCAGATGCGTGCTAAGAAGCCCCTCTGTATAGGTTGACATAAGACTGCTTTGAATGTTAATAATAACAACTATAATAATGATAGCGTTATAATACCTTTAACTAATTCCTGTTGTTGTTCGACCTCTAAGATAAGGCCAGTTATCAAAACAGTATTTATAAGACCATCAAAGTTCAGAACTTACCCAATGTCACTGACCTGCCAAGTGCTCTATTGCTTGAATCAAATCCAGATCTGGCTCCAAGGATTATTTCTTTTCAGTACTGGCACAGTGACACCCATCCAGGGTACGATCTTGAGGGGGACTCAAAGACAGCCAGCCTTGCTGACCAGAGCACTCAGGTGACTTCTGGGGGTCACTATTGTGTTTGAGTAAACCCAAGGTCAGATTTGTGCTGCAGGGACCCCAAGATTTCCTTTAATAATGGCAGTATCACTGGGTTCCTGACATCTTTCAGGAATTTAATTAGCTCTGATGGGAAGGCTAAACAATGTTCCAATCCAGTCAGGAATGCCCCTTTTCTCCAAATCTCAGGAATTCACTAGGGATCTCAGGCCCCTAGGGGTGTGCCAAGAGCATTCAGAAATTTAACGCATCTAATGCCCCACAGCCAATGTCTGGAAGAGCTGGGTTTACATGCCAGTCTACCTGATTTTACACTATTCTGGGCAGCTTCCTTCATATGTTCACTTTCCTCTGGGTCTTTCACCCTTGGATATTTTTTTTCTCAGGCAATTGCGTATGATCTTCATTCATTTCCACTTAAAAAAAAAATCCCAGGGAATCACAGATGGTCCCCTCAGGCATGCAATATGTAGTCTTTGCTCAGAGATGCAGGAAGGAAACCCCCACCCCCCACCCCCAAAGACTCGAGGGCAGCCTACTGGGACTGGACATAAGCCACCCCACTGGGTGAAGACAGGTCCAGGCAAGTCTGCCGGGCTGATGGGTGGGATTCGTTGACACGAGGGTGGAGAACCCCAGGGAAAGCTTTCCTCTGGGCCTTTGGTGGTAAGATTAGGGCATCCTCAGCAAAGCATGGTGCCGCATGCGCAATTATTTCTCCTGCTCAACCCTCAGTGACTCCTGATTGAGTCACAGGGTGTGGGAATGCAAAGCACAAATCCAAAACAGCGGTGCCACTAAATCTCCATGGGCGCTTATGGGGCAGCAGCTTTGGCAGGGGACAAGCTCCGCCCGGGACAAGCTCTGCTCCCGCTGGAGCCGTCTGTGCGCTTCGGCCACGGGGCTGGCTGTGGAGAAGCTACATTTGAATCTGGAGCTTCCAACGGTTTCATCACAGCAGGTCAGAGCAGGAGGGAAGCCAGGGCCTGGCTCCAAAATGTAACCAGGAAAAGAAAATAGCAATCCCTCGGCCCTGCCTAGTTAACAAGATGAATTTCAGGGAAGCTGAGATCATCTACTTTTTCATTCTTACTGTGAGTGCATTCTGTCTAGAGTGGCAAGATTAAGTAAATAAAAATACAGAACACTCAGTTAAATATTAATTTTTAGTATAGGTATGTCCCCTGTAACATACTGATAAATATACTAGTAAAAAGTTATTTGCTGTTTATCATACAAATTTAATCAGGCATTCTACATTTTATCTGGAAACCCTAACCTGACCCCCATACCAGGATAGCCACAAAATATGAGTTTCTGATTATTTCACTGTAAAATGCAAGAGAGTACAGCACTTAAGGGCTCGGACTCTGATGTGAGAGAACTCATGTGTGAAACAAACTCTGACAAGTAGCAGATGTGTGGCCCTTGAAAGGCAGGACAGTTTCTAGCAGGCTTGATGTCCTCATCTGTAGAATGGGAATTTTCTCTCTTTCTCCAGTTTCTATTAGGGTTTCATGAAAATGGGAAGTGCTCAGTAAATATAAGATAACGTTATTCCAGAATGTGTTCCTTTTAGAAATGAAGAATAGTCAAAAGCAATGATTTCTTTCTATTAGAGCAGTTGCACGTTTGCAGAAAAATCACACAGGAGGTACAGAGTTCTCATATACTGACCTCCCATTATGAACCCCTTACCTTAGTACGGTGTGCTTGTTATGACTGTTGGAAGCCCACCCTCCTCGCTATATAATGCCTTACTGTGTTCTCCAGCCCTGCCTTAGATTTTACTACGCTGAGACTGCCCTAACTGCCTTTGAATCTTGGTGAATAATTATTTTTAAAACTTCATTAAAAGGGGAAGGTATATTTTAAATGCTCTTAGATTTTAACAGGTCTTCTATTGGGCTCCTAAAAAAAATATTTTAAAACTCTATCAAGCGGATATAGGAAGAAATAAGAAGGGATTATGTCTCTTTCCAATAAGAAAAATTAAATGTATATATATATATATATACATGTATATATATTACTTATTAGAACTTAAGAAAATATTGTTAGCATGTTTAATAGAGGATCATGCAAAGAAAATATTAAACTGCAGAAAATACTTTTTATCGCGTAAAAGGTGCACCAACTGCTCACTAAATTCTAGGCACATCTCTAGTATCAGACAAGTTCCTTTACTGATATAATCATTTGCAAATTAGACCAAAACATAAGTCACCCCTAGTGTCTGAGAGCACACACACACACAGTCACACACACACGTACAGAAACACAAATAACACATACACATACAAATTTACTTTTTTTTTTTTTATAAGCCATAGAGAATCTCAGAATTCTGAAAGGGAAAAGATGTGCCACTGTTTGACAGCAGCACTTGGCAGTATTTCTGACAGTTTGAGGAGAAGCCAATCTCAGCGGTACAACCCTTTTATGGGCCCTTGGCTGGGACATTAAGCTAAGAATGTAGTGTGCAGGGAAAGCAGGGTTGGCGAGAACACGAGGCAGGCTTCACTCTGTTTATTTTTGACTTTGCAGTAAACTGTGCCCGTGGCTGAATATACATTCTGCCAGGACTGCACTGCTCTGTAGAGCAGAGACCCAGAAGCAGATTGAGGAAGATTAGAGAAATAAAAGATGACTCGGTTCTCTCGTTCCATTGCAGCTTCCACCCAAGCCTTGAATGCATCAGAGAGCCTTAGTTTCTCTGTCCCTGAGTGTCACGTACTATTGTAAGCACTTTGACCTTTCCTGTGTGCAAAAGGGGAGTAATAACTCCATCAAATGCATAAGGGTGCCATGAGGATGGAGCGAAAGGTGCTTAGAAACTGCTTGTCACCATGGCTGGTACGGAGTAAACATTCAGTAACCGTTAAGCCTAAAACTGAATGGTAGATTTAAAGTGTTGTAATTGTTGAGCAACCAGTAGGTTCCGATCCAGAATCCCAACCAGGCAGCCTGGCTCCGGAAGCGGCCCCTCTTAATCACTATCTGGTACTGTCGCCATTAATTATCCATTAATTTTCATAGAACATCTGAAAATGTATCATTGTGGTTCTTCTTAATATTGATCAAATGAGGCACAGAGAATGTCAATGGCTTGGCCAAGATTCTTAACTGAATGGAAGCTTCATCTAACTGCTACCATTCTCCACAGTAGTTCAATAAATAAAACTTAATAAGTGCTTACAGCACACCAAGTATTAGAGAAAGCACTGTGGGCAAAGATAAAGGAATTAGAAGGCATGGTTCTGTGCGTTTAGGGAGCTTACTTTCTGATCAAGAAGATAAGCAGATACCAATGGCTTGAAAAAGGAATCAATTAATAGAAATGTATTTCATGTGAACACGCCGTTATAAAATGTGCATACAAAGGATTGAAAGGGATTGAGAGGGAGCAGTCTCAGAAGCTTCCAGGAAAAGGGAGACTTAGAGCCAAGTGTGGAAAGAAAAGAGGGGTATGGGTTGGCAGAGTTTCCCTACTCCAGCCATCTTGCCAATCAACAAATCCTCTCTGTCCAAGGGCAGTTCCCAAAGCAAATCATCGCATGTGTGCACAGCTCCAACCTGAAGCCCCCTTGCAAGGAGAGCGTGAGAGAAGCCAGTCCACACTCAGAAAATGGCTACTGACAAACGGCCAAAGAAATTTACCAGTATGGGAGAAGGTTACCTATTTAGAGAGAACAAAGAATCTTTATAAAGAGAATTATAGTCCTGTAAAACTTCCAACCCGTTTTATTTATCAATGTATATTATTTTCTTGCCAGTCTTAGAATGCATACTGGCTTTTCATACATTATCTGGATGTACATATGGTTCCACAGTTCGTTCCCCTTTTTTGCCCTCCCCGCCCCCCCCCCAGCTCCTATGCTCTTATTCCCACCCTCTCTTCTTCCCACACCACCCCAAAAGACAAATGAAAATAAAACAAACAAACAAATATGTGAAACTTATTACTCGGAATGACTCAAGAATCTCTATACTATGTAATGATTGGCTGCTTTCCAGGTGGCTCTGCAGTCTGTTAAATAGCTCAATTAGTGAGCAGCGCTCCC
>PVIY010002036.1:101729-135586 GCA_004026745.1 Myrmecophaga tridactyla
CCCACCCCCCACTGAATTTGGCCAAGTGCCTGCTGTACTTGGAAGGGGCAATGCCAGATTAGCCTAGCAACGCTCCTTTATAGTCCTGAAGTCTGGGACACCTGAAAGCAGCAGAGAAACCACCATCCTCAGGTCTCGTCGGGAGCACAAGGCAGCAGAGAGCACTGTGGCAGGATGGTTTTTCCTTCTCAAGGGTGGTTAATGAGCAATGTAGGTGAGGACCCTCGGGAGGCCCCTGGGTGTCTTGCCTTCCCAAATTGAATAAAGCATTGAGATGGTGGCTATAGCCAGAGCCGGTGACCAGAAACTGAAGAGTGTAGATGATGAAAGAGTAGGAGCCAAGAAGCAAAAGCTCTGCCATTGCATTTAGATCTAAATGTCCTTCAGGAAGGTTTGAATCCTTTTTTAAAAATACCATCCTCAAAACTATATAAGCCAAAAATGTCAGCGCATTTTGATCAGCTGTGTGCCATGCACTCCTGGGCTCAGCCTCTGAGTCTCATTGTCTCATCTCATGAGAAGTTCAGGCTCACCCTCTCCACACACCAAACACACACTTAAAGCAAACCCTTAAATCTCTGCTGTATTTATGTCTATTTGTGGTTCAACCAGACATAAACAGTGTCAGAAGAGAACAAATGAGAAAGTAACATTCTAAATAGAGTACACAAGCCCTACATAATTCACAGCTCTTTAGCTGAAACTTGTTGCAGTGCTCTGAAAATTCATACAGAAAGCAGGACATTCATGTCAGAAGGTAAACACATTGGGCCTGTTGTCTGTTTCAGAAACACACTTATTGGTGTGGGCCATGTGATACTGATGTATTCATTACATCTTGGCATTTACAATATACAGTATTTCTCTGTTTGACTTATTACAGCCTTCCTACCAATTAGGTGAAAGAAAATATTGTTTGCGAAAATACTTTTCAGGGGATTACATTTACCCTGGAATATTATGTATCATAATTTTAGAAACATTAAGTCCCAGCATTTACATATAATTATTATGGTTATACCCTAGAGAAGACATTTAAATTTCTTTACCCTATCTATTGGGTATATGTTTCCCTTGGAAGGAGAACCCTGTCAAACAATTAGAATGCTGAAATAAGAGAAAATATTCTTTGTTGTTAAATTGGTGGAAAAGTTGCCCCGAGATAAAAAATGTTAATGTAAAGTTAGACTTTGATTTGGGTGGTTTATTTTTGTGATGGCATTATGGGATTATTTTTTTTTAATTTTAAGCATAAAATAAACTCAATTATCAAGATATTTGCATCTGAGAAAATGAAATACTGAAATGAGATTCGGAGATTTTTATGTGGGCTTGAATCTGTTTCTTTGTAATTTCTACGGGTACTTGCAAGTGTTTTGCTGTGAATGCTAATGCGCTTTGTGCTTTCAGTAGTGATTCTGCACATGTTAAAACAGACAAATTTGAACCGGAGACAGGCAGAACCCTTGGTGGGATGGGTGCCACTGAGGAAATCATAAAGGTCCTTCAAAAATAAAATCTCCAAATATTCTTTCTTGAGATCAAAAGGCAACGTACCTATTAATGTGTGTCTTTCTTCGGGCTGGACACCTATCTTAAAAAGGGGAAAGAAGTTCATTTTAATAGCAGAGCCTCCCTATCTTAGCGCACACCTGTATTCTTTTAAAGGCAGATCAAAGGTGATAATGGATACCTGCATAAGTCACAAGTGAAATTCTGCATTAGGATAATCTGTCACCCATTTCCATTTTTTTTTTTCTGGGGGGGAAAAAAAAAGAGAACGAAAGATAGCATAATCAAAAGCCTAAATGACAAAGAGTTGACAGTCAGATTCCATGGTAAATGATTCCAGAGCTGCTGGCCTGCGGAGACGCTGTGGTGTCCCCAGCAGACCTGATTAATTCCAGTCTCTCCAGCTGCCAGGGGAGCAGAGGGTAAGCAGTTTCGCAGAGAGGAGCCTATTACCACTACTAGGCTGAAATAGATCTAATCAACTCACAGCCGCTCAAAAGAAAACTTTACAGGTTTAGCTCGCTAAGGCAGTGCTTTAAAATGAACAACTACAAAGATCACGGGAGTCTGAAAGCATTTAGTCTTTATTGCAGCTCAAGGAAATCTTCGGCTGTGGTTAGGCCATGCTAATTTACCGAACATGACAAAGCCTCCCAGACTGTGTGACGTCATTTGCTGAAAGGTCCCAATGCTCATATTTGAGCATTTCGAATATTACTTTTGTTTTCTTCAAAAACAGTTAATTTGTTGATATTTCATCGGTGTTTGGGCTAATTACATGCACCATTATAAATGTCCGGGCTAACCTACTTTAACATTTAATTTAAACAACAACGCTCTGTAATTTGTCATGGTGTTCACAAAGTGATGAATATTGCAACTTTGTTTTCTAAGCAATCAACATCTTATCCGTGCATCTTAAGAGGAAATTCCTGGCTGGAAGGAGATCCTGAGAATCTGGTATAGTGTTCACGTCCCCAGCTTCAGAATCAAATTAAGTTTCATAGCAATTCATATCATAAATAACGCCGGGCTGTGAATGGATTGAAAATGGTATGAAGCAATAAACACTATATCAAGCACAGTTCTGAATTTTTAAAAATATTCCTTGTTGGATTATATAACCACTTCCTTTTTAAGGGGAAATAAACAGAGGAAAATTATTAAGGCCAGAAAAATGCAAGTTAGATTGAAACCAAAACCAAGTAACTCATTTGTCTCTCGTCTCTCTCCCTCTCTCTCTCTCTCTCTCTCTCTTTTTTCAGTTCTTGGAAATATTTGTAAAGATTTGCAGAGGTAAAATCTGCTTTTGTTTAAATAATCAAGACTTGGAAACCCTGCCCAAGTTACATGATATTTTCTTTAGAATGCTCTGTGATATAGCAAATATGCACAAACATGCTTATTAAATATATTGATTACTAATGAATTCATTGATCACACCACTGAAAGGAATTAAAGTGTTGTACTCAAATCACTGAATTTAAGTTAGTTATAGATGATAATCTGGAAACCATTCCCCTAAAAATTTTATGCCCAAGGAAGGTAGAGCAGAACCCGAAAGATGAACAGTGAAGAGGCAGAGATGAGATAAATGACAGATCATTTAGAATTTTAATAACAGCTTATAAGCCTCTCTGCAAGTCATTATTTAAAGCACAGGTTAAGGGTATGTGATGAGGGAAGAGGGGGCAGTTAGGCACGGCTGCTTGGCACACCACTTTCAGAAAGAGCAAAATAGAGCCCCATGTGATATTCCGGTTTGCAGTTCAAGAAAAAAGTCCAAGATTCCATTAGAATTGGCTTCTGGATTTAGAAAAATACCCTAGCCTGCTAACTATTTACATAGAACTTATCATCATAACAATTAATTGCTTCTATATCATTATTGGTGTTCTTATCTGAATTCTAGTTATGTTGTTTTATACTTGGAGCTCTTGATGATCACTTTTCTCCTTAAAATAAAATTCTGAGCTATTTATCCCTGATTTTATACAGGGATAAATTTCGTTCACATTAAGGAGCCTAAGATGCATCATAAAAATCCAGATCTGAAGATGATTTTGAAATGTCTGACTTTCATCAAAGCATCACTTTTGGGTCTATTATTATTTAATTGCTAGAGTTCAAGCTGAATTTGTGTTTTAGATCAAAGAAACATTTCCTTTTTGAGGTTTTTCCTTTTTTTTTTTTTTTCTCATTCAGGTAATCTTCAGCTACCTACATTTTCAACATAATGAATCCCAGCAGCTCTTCCAGACTAAATGCAAATATCTCTGTAGCTGTAGAACTGAAGACGTTAGCCCACAGCAGACTTTGAGTTTCTCGTAGTCACAAGACACTAAGGGCCAGACTTACATCCGTCTCTTCCACTGACAGTTCCTTCTTAGTGGCCTCAAGTGTGCAAGCAATTAGACAGCTGTCCCAATAATTGGTCTGACATGTCTGTTTTGTTCTCCCAGAGAAACTACCCTTAAAATTTCTGAGGATCATTTTTTGATGATATAGCTCATTTCTAAAAATGTGGTGTCCCATCATTCTGCAGTATCTAATAAAGATCCACATGGGACTGTAATAATTTGGGGATGACTCCAGCAAGTATGGCATCCTTGGTTGGTTTGATCCCTAAATAGAGAACTGAGCTGAGGTGGTCACGTGTAGCCTTATCAAGGTATGCCTGTTAGTTTCAGTCTGTTACAGAGACAAATGACTGCACGTACAATTTGTTGGAAGATTATCAGATTATTGTTGGAAGAAGACAGTTGAGAGGAAGATAGGCAGGACAGGTAAGAAACGAACAAGAAGAACAGGATAAATTCACCTGGAAAAGAACTCAAAGAAAATGACCTACTGATGCCCATCAATGCCACCATTTTCACATACAAAGCACAAGCTCCCGGCACTCCCTATTTGTTTTTTGTAAAACAAAGAACAACACTAATATTCTCTGAAGAAACAATCCAGCTTTAAGAGTAAGAAAAAATAAATAGAAATACATTCATGAAGTTAGGACACTAAAGAAAGATGAGAGGAATGATGGATAGGAAAGCCCTGAAAGAAAGTAAACATTTTATTGAATATCTTTGAGTATATAATTTTAGGAAAGATCGAGCTGTTGACCACTTTGTTCACATACATGTTTTTGAAAGATTTATTTTTTGTGGATTTACTATGGTGTAGAAGTACCTCTAGCGTGCCTCTAATCAATGATATGCATGTCCCAGAAACTCCTTAGAGCAGAGCCCTATCCCTGTGGCCTCCAAAGACAGATAATGGGCCACACAGGGGGATCCAAACACATGCATAGTGGGATCCATTACCAGAGAGTTAGAGCTTGGGACAAGAGGGGGCCATCACCCCCAGAAAATACCACAAACATTCTAAGAGAAAGTTTTATGTCTTGTTTTTAAAGGAAAGGAGGAGGGTTCCGAACTCATCTGGGTTTGTTTTATTATTTTATTTCTTCTGGCAAGATCACTGCGAAGTCATGTGTGAACAACTAATAAAGGCATGGCTCTATTGGCAGATTTTTAGACTTGAGCTTTCTGACTGGCTACCTCGATGTGGTTTGACTTTTTCGCAGAGTTCAATCGACTTTGTGTTCCTTATTATAGTTTTTTAAAAACCTCCATGCACTATAGTGTTTGAGCTAATGAATATTGCTCTGGTTTAAATGCTAAACCCTCAACATAGGATGGTAAAGATGTGCTAATTAAACTCAATCCATTTCACATCTATTAATTCTGACTGTGCTTTCATATGTTAAGTAATATTTAGGGCTAGTCAACAGATGTAAACTGTTCAGAAATGTGGTACAAAAAAAAAAAAACAGTTCCAGTGACGATTCTTGAGTCCATTTTTTTTTTCACTTGTTCATATGAGGAAGGATTGCATTTCAGTTCAGCTGGACATTCGGCAACCACAGAGAAAACTACTTTCTATGGCTCCACCTGCGTGTATATCAGTTGCAGTTCCAAACTTTCAGTTTTTCTCCCAAAGCAGCTACTCTTTCTTGAATTCTGCTATTTATAAAGGCTATGACCAAAGAACCTTCCATGCTGGAATGAGTGAGGAGAACAACACGAGATCACTTTCTTTCTCACTAATACCTTGGGCATGCCCCCTTTTTCCAGGAAGCTATTCCCATCACAACCAAAACACAAGAAGCATAAAACCACTGCCACCCACAGAAACAACAACAAAAAAACCCTCGGAAGAGTACAGAGGAATAAAGGATTTGACTTTGGTAAGGATAGTTTCAGTGGAAAATGCTGAATAAAACACAGTCATTAAAATTAATAATAGTCCTGTCTCTGTGTTCTTCCAAAAGAGTGACAGGGGAACATGCCAAGGAATTATAGGGATGCTGAAAGGAAACACACCTCCCGCCTCTAAAAGTAAACCCACCCATATAAAGACCACATGTCTTTAGTGCAAACTGAGAAAGTTCAGTGGTAAAGTGAAGTTCAGAGCCGTACCACAGAGGGATGGGGTGTCTCAGAGAAACCTATATGGAGACGCCTCCCGTGATTGGAAGAGTGAGGTCTGACAGGGGAAAGGCTATGCAAATCACAACTATTCAAATCTGAAGTTGAAGTCCAAGATGCCATCCAATCCACGGGTTCCTTTCTGCCCCCTTGTGGATAGAGACTCATTTCCCATGCCCGTCCTGTCCTTGTGAAGCTACTTCTGAGAGTAGATTTCCGAAAAAGGCAACTGGGATGGGATCAGATTTAACCAATTTGTCTTTTTGGTACACGCTTTGTAACAATGAAACCATTTAGTATAAATAATTGTGTCCTTTCCTCTGTCCTATAGGATGGAAAGTGGCCCTATATTGTGGTCTTGTGCTATTTTCTACCATATGTTTCTCGCTGTGCATCTATTTATTTTCCCTTCTCATCACATATCCAAGCTGAAAAGAGAAAAGATGCTTTGATTTCCCATTATTTACTTCCTTGCATTTTTTCCTGAATTCCATCCTTTTAAATTTTACCCCTATTTCTGATCTTTTCCTCTCTGAGACCCTTGTAGTATTTGTTATTCTATGCCCTCAATAGGTTAGTGACGTGAAAAGACTATGGACTTAATTTTTTTCATTTATTCTTCAATTTCAATGAACACATTTTTCATTTATTTTCCAAGTCCAGTGAAATTAAAGCATTACTAGAACAAACTAATAAATGCCTGACGGTATGGTCCCCAGAGTGATTCCCTTTAACTTTTGCCACCCTTAGAGGAGTATTTTTGAGTGTGGCATGTCTGAAAATTTTATAAAATTATTGCCAAACAATATGTAGCAACGATATTCCATTCTCACAAATGCACGCACTGCAGAACCCTTGCCTAGCCACGGGATTTCACCATCTTTTGGGACTGGTATTTCAAAAATTCCCATTTGCATATCACTTTCTCCAATACCAAGGGATTCATCTTCAGAGCATTTTAATATAATAGTTTTCTTAGAGTTGAGAACTCTGGAATGATCACTCCTAGTCCAGGTGGACGGACATTAAGCAAAGATTCAGAAAATGAATTGATGGCTTAAAAAGTGTTTACATTTTCCTTCTGTGTATACCTATCTTACCTACTTTTCTCTGAAATTTTTCAATTTCTTTTGTTACAAGGGCACAGGAACACAAACTTTGGATTCCTATCACATTCAACTAGCTCTTATCAGAGACAAAAACTGGAATTCATTTAAAGAATAACATCCACGCCCTTCTTTCCATCCCATAGCCAAGAATATCAACTTCATTTTCTATGGCCTGTGAGAAAAACAAACGCATTAATGAATATTGCCTCCTCCTCTGTAGCCACCGCTTCTTCACAGAGGGAAGTTTTGTTGGAAGGTGGATCAATGTTCTATGTTAATGCAAGTGCCCCCAGTTCCAGTTTTTCCTCATTTTTTTTATTTTCAGAAGTAAAAAGTTCACATGAAAATGATTCTTTCAAAAACGGTTCGCTAAGTCTCCAGGAGCAAACGTCAGAGAGTGTTCCGTATGTTTGCCTCCCAGAGAGCCAAGTGATCTCTGCAAGCTAAGATGTCCATGAGTGGAGCTGAATCATTGACTAAATATTGATGACAATGCTAACGTTGACACATGGACACAGGGAGTAAGAAATGGGAAAGGTGCAAAGATGAAACAGGAGCCTCATCGCTTTAGGATTAGACCTTCCCAACTGTTAACACTACGCTGGGAAATCATATTTTATTCCTAGCACACATCATCACTTTTAAAGTCAAACCTCTGATTTAACGGGTAAAAGTCCCCACTCTATGTATTTGGTGGTGATTCAGGGTTTTAGAAGCAAAGCCTTTGGTGAGAGCCTCCCTTTTGTGATTATCGGGATTTGTGGTTTGTACAGACCCTTTCAAACCTTGTCATCATGACACATATTCCGGAGTTTACTGGTCACACAGCTGTAAATCATAAACAAAAACAACACAACTGTTTTTTTTTCTCCAAAAGATATTTGTACCTAAAAATTAGAACCTCCCTTAATGAAAGCTGTCAAATGCAAGTGACAAAATTTAGTTCATAGAAAAAGAGGTAAACCAACCCTGTGCCTTTTGCTTTGGGATTTTTCTGTTTGGGATAAACAGACAACTGGCCTTAAAACCCTCTGACCACAGTATTTTTATTCAGTCATTGTCACTGTAGTAAAAAAGAGGAATAAAGCAGAGCATCTTACCCATTGGGATAAAGAGGAACCAAATTTAGTAAATCAGAAAATGTCCAACTTTACCTCTGGCAGATGAATTGTCCTCATCTGTGATATACGTTTCAGAATGAAACTTAAATTAGCACCTTAAAGTGGTCCTATGACTTTAATTATTCAAAAAGTACACAAATTTAATGAGTTTTTAAATATTAAAACTATTCTCTATTGTCACTACTGTGAGCTCTTAATTTACAGAGCAATTAAGTCAGGACCCTCATTTATCAGGACATGTGCGTTTGTTGAAAACGTAGTCAGTTTTTATTAATTGATGCCATAGAAATAGTGAGGTGAAATTAATGTGTGTCTTCAGAGGTCGTGCCGGTGGTGGTGGTGGAGCTAGCAAGAAGCAAGACGTGAGATAAATAAGTAACTGCTGTTCCCTGATTACAACAGAGATTGCTGGACTATTAAGTGGCACAATGGCTACCGTTCCCAGCCCAAATGCTCGCAAAAAAAAATGCCCCCTGAGTTTTTCTCTGGCAAACATCTGTCACGGGTGGTAGCTGAGAAACAAGGAAACTTCAAAGCCTTACTTCCTGATTATTAGCAGAGCGTGGGGTGTAATGTTCTTACATTTTAATGCAAACCAAGTGTTGATGAGCTGAGAGGGAAGAATTAAAAAGTAACCCAAATTTCCTTTGTTCTTCTGTATGGGGCTGACAAGAACATTCCCAGCCAGCAGTATGGTTGGGTGCTTAATTGGCGAGGCCCAAGTAATTCTAGCTCAAGGGCAGAGCAGGTCCAGGCTACCTGCCCTGTTGACCATCTACAGTTGTTCTGCCCAGTTGTGTGGTGTCCGCCGTTCAGCAGGAGTTGTTTACAGACAATCTTGTTCACGAGACTGGTTCTGAAGGAGCATGACCCAGTTCAAATGGTGTTGGCCCGAGCATTCGGTTATGGAGGTAAAACCTACCTCAAAAGAGTTTGCTGTCAAGTAGGATGACACTTCCTTGCTATGAATATAAATATGTATGCAGAACATCAAAAGTAACTTTGTAATTCGGCCAAAAAGTCAGCCAGTTTTTGGAATGATTTGTATCTGAAGAGATTGAATTTTTAGTTGAACTGCTAATGTGCAGACAGAGACTTAGGATTTCACGATTATTTTAAGAACAGATTTGATATGGCAACAATCTCTAAGCGTTATTTAATTCCTCAACTCCACAATCCACCCTCAAACCATGCAAAATACACAACCGAAAAGCACAATGTAATAAAAAGTTTACTTCCTGAGGTGGACAACATAGGACACAGTCTACAAAATTCTAATTTTAAACAATTAAAGAAGTCCTATCCATTTCCAAACGCTAAGTTTAAAGAGAGGAACTAGCGCCTCACTCCTATTTCTTGTTACTTTGATACCCGTAGCCTCCATAGCACCAAAACGTTTGCTGGGGCTCTATGCCAAGTGGCCCCTTGTAAGCAGGGGTTGGGTAATATACTCCCATTTCTCATTCAGACAGGCGGCAAAGAGGCAAAAAAAAAAAAAAAAAGGCAGGGCCACAAATGCCGTCTTCTACAAATGCTCTGTAATAAATTGTTCTTTCAGCAGTACAGAAGACAGATTTTTCTTTCCTTTGCTTCTTCTCCTCCTTTGCTTGGAAGTCACCAATGGAAATCTTGCGTTCCCACCTGGCCCTGGCTGGCTGTGCCCATAAATTTGCCTATGCAATGCCTGTTTACGGGTCGCTGATGGAACATGGAGACGGTGCATTTTGTAAGCACCGGGTAGATAATCATGGTAATTGATGTTTGGAGCTGTGAGCTCCTAGGAGCACAGGGTCTCTTTCTCCCAGGGACGCCCTGTTCTCTGTTATCAGTCCAGCCCATAATTAAATATCACTCTCTTACAATATGTTTCAGGCTCCTTAATGAGTCTAAAGCAGAAATAGTCACCTCTTTCCCCTCTGAGCTTTATTTGCTTGTTATTAAACAATGTTATTGAGCTGCCTTCTTTCCCTGTGTTGCCAAACCTGCATCATTTCCGTTTTATAATTGCACAATTAGAGCCAGTGCTTTGCTTTCATACATCAGCAGGCCTTGCGTGTGCATGCGTGCGTGTGTATATGGGTGGGGAGAGAGAGAGAGGGCGCGAGAAGGAAAGAAAAAATCAGGTGTTCATATACACTACTCAAATGCATCTTATTTTCATTAACTGCCAGATTTTGCAAAATGGGAAGCTATTTATCATGAGCCATTTTCTCCTATCAACCACCTCCACCAACCAACACGGCGACTTCTGCGGTGACCTTGTGCTGTGTTGCGGAGGGTCCAATTTGCTCATTGTTACTTGCTTGCATAATCCTACGCCCCTCCCCCCACGGTGTTTTTTTCCCCCAAGCAAAATCCAGTCATTTATATTCCGAGGCTAAACGGTATTCTTTTTTGCCCCCAAAGCAAGCTAGCTGTATAACACCAGTAATTCCTTCTAACGAATTTCCAGAGGGCCCCTCCTCTTACACACGCTCTCTCTCTCTCTCTCTCTCTCTCTCTCACACACACACACACACACATGCACACTCCCCCATGCACACACACTCACATGCACCCCCCCTTAAGCTGCTCTAAGCAGTGTATTAAGTAGCTGAAGAAAATCCATTCACATTCTGCTGGGTCCCTTTCTTCTCAAGTCATGAGTCCATCACAGACTTTTTCTAGCTGAGGTTGCCACGGTGAAGATTTACAATGCCAGTTATTCATACATCTGCCTTCTCCCCTCCCCCTGGATTCTTAAATCCTCTGGGCGAGGGCAACCTTGATACCGAGACTCGACTCGTAAAATTCATGCGGGCTTATCATCCTTGGTGAAGGCTGGGGGAGCAGCACAGCACTCCCCCTGCTCGAGGCCAGGACCGGCCCCCGCTTTTATTTTAACTGTGAGCAGGGGGGTTGGAGAAGCGCGCTCATTAAATTAAACATAATAGAAAACTTCCATCCATGCAGATATAGCGAATATTAAATAATATATATATTTAATACAAAAAAACAGTATCTCTTTCAGTAATTATTAATTTTTTAATTGCTTTCGGGTCACCGGAGACCAGTGTTCATTTGGTGCTAGAATGTTAAATAAAAGGTGACCTTAGTTTGAGTAAAAGAGCAGAGTAGAAGGTCCGCCCACGGATGATCAAGCTGTCACAGAGCTGGGTCACAGCTCTGCTCCCTCCACGTCAGAGGACCTGAGAGGGGGAAACCTCAATATTTTTTTAAAAAATGTATAGTTGATAGCCATGGGTTTTTTTTTGCTATTGTCTTCACTGAACTATATTCTCCTCTCCTAATGATTGCCAAGTTCATTATTCTTAAAGAAAGTGGAGAAGAGGGGGAAATAAATATTTTCAACAACAAAAACATATTTACTGACGTCATTGGAATGCGCTCCACATGTGAAACCTGGATTATCGCATGGTAACATAATGTTCAAATCATTAGGGTCAAGAAAAGGAGAGAGAGACTTTTAACTTAATGCGGAAAAAGAAAAAAATCGGGCAAGTAATGATCTGGAATCCTTTTTAAATGGTTACAAAATTCTTTTTAGCTGAATTGCATTATCTGAGGTGTCAGCATTTTAGGGCGTGTTTTGTTTGGTTCCATCTACGTTTCCATCCAGTAAGTTCTGGAATATAAAATACGGCCTCCCGATATGCTTTACGTCCCTCCCCTTCTGTCGCAGGTCACGCGTCTGGGTCCCGAGCGGGCAGGTCCGCAGCCGCCGCACGTGTCGTGGCTGAGGGTGGCCGTCCTGTGCGGTGGGCGCCAGCGCCCAGGCAGACCCGCGGGTGCCCCAAGCACGCCCTTCACACCCCACCGGGTTCAGGGGGCCGCCCCGAGGGCAGGGCTTAGCGCAGAAAGCCAGGCCCGGGGAAGGGCCTGACCTTCCAAGGGCGTGACCTCTTGGGCCTCAGTTTCTTCCTCTGCAGCATGAGGCGAGTGTGCTATATATTTCGCTAAAGAGCCTTTCAAATCTCATATGTCATGTTTCAATTTATTATGGGCCCAAAACTGTCTAGTATGAAAATTCTCTTCTCCCAGCACGATCCCAGCCTCGTGGCATGTTGGGTTCTAACTCTGCAGGGCGCTATGGAACCATTTAGGAAACGCCTCAGTGAGCTACAAGGTATTCTGTTGACTTATAGGAGCCCCAAAGTCAAGGTTAAGATCCTATTCCAGAAGACAGGAAGAGAACACATGGAGTAGCAGCTGTGAATGATTTCTGAGACTATATTCCCAGGACCCGGAAAAGACTAAAGCAGAAACATGAAACAAGTCCCATTGCTTTCATTTTACTTTTGTTTTTTTTTTTTTTTTGTCCCTTCTGGCTTAATCCTTTTTCCTTCAGGTAGGAATTTCCTCTTCCAACTCCCTCCTCATGGTCTCCAGGCAATCAGGCCTCTAGCTCTCTGGTTTTTGTGGATCCAGCTACCTTGTTTGGCCCTGGATATACCTCTGAGTATTGTCCCACAGCATTTCACTGCCATGTAGCCCGGCTCCTCTCAGAAACCCACCTGGCTTGTCTTTCATCTGAGAGATAAAGTTGTTACCACTATTTAAAACTTTTTAAATAATCCATGGCTGCGCCCAAATAAAATATGAATTTTCCGATGTACAATTCCATCTGCCTTTCTTATCTACCTGGGGTCTACATGTGGTTGAGGGGCCAACAGCAAGCCAGTGAACTCATCCAGGCTGGCTGCCCCATCCGAAGCTCCAGGAGGCTCAGCAGTCTCCAATGACCTCGCCAGAATCGGAGGGTCAAGTAGGATAATGTGTGCATATCTTTAATATTCTGGAACAGACAATATTGGCATGTTATTATCATTGTTTATTATTATGAATCTAGCAATGATGGTAATGATTAGACACCATGGCTTTCAAATGTGTTTGACCTAGACCTACAGGAAGATTATGTTTTATAAAGCAATCCGGGACACACCTGTGTAATCATAGCAGATGCAAACGTTTCACAAAACAATACCCTTTTCTTGTGTGCAAAGCAGTCTGCTAGTTCATATGGGCGGGCCACAGTGACTCAGCAGGCAGAGTTCTCACCTGCCATGCCAGCGACCTGGGTTCGTTTCCCGATGCCTGCCCATGCAAATAATAATAATAAAAAATTTTATGGACTTCATATCGCCAGTCGGTCCCAGCCTGAAGTTTGCAAAGACAGGGTCTCGAGCGTCATGCTAGTGAGGAGAGGCTCAACTTGCCTTGATGGAACCTAGACCAGAACCTGTCTCGTTCCAAGACCAGAACCTGTGGCTCAGGGAGTGGTGCAGGGGCGGGTTCCAGCCCCCAGTCACCCCACCTGGCGGCTGGTCATAGTGGGAAGTCAGAACAGACCATTGGTTGAGGCATTACAAGGCTCTCTGCAAGACTAGGAAACAGAGTTTGGTATAGTGAACAGTGTAGGATATTTTCAAATCTGCCTAGACACAGATCACATGCAAGGATAGCTTGGAAAAGAAAGGAAGCAAAGACTAACATATTTTCTGCCATTCTGAAAGCACTGCGAATGACTAACGGGGAAACAAGGAAAAGAGTAATGGAGTAAGATTTTTCAAAAGTATGCCTTTGAGGCATCGTGTAGCTCTGCAAATTAACAACAATGGCTTATTTCTGAATCTGCTGCAGATTCTTAGAACCATCTCAATCCTTCCCCAAACATCCACCTGCATCATGAATCACAAGATCCAGTCAGCTGAAATGTAAACTGGGAGAAGATCCCTGGACATTTCTCATCCTAGAGGCACCTTACCTTCCCTGCCATCTCATCATTCAGTTTATCTTTTTAGGGGCCTATAAGGATCCCAGACTTCGCTAAACTAATAAGGTTAAAATTTAGTTTCTTCTTCTTCTTCAGCTTCACACCAAAGCTAGCCAAGTGGAACAACCCAGAATCAAAAAGCAAAGAAAAATAACAGAAAATAAGCAGGTCCTGTCCTCTCTTTGAACATTCCAGGTTTCTTTGAGTCTTCAGTTTATAAGAGCTCCTTCTTTATTTAATGCAGTAGTCTCTGTAACCTCCACTTCTGTTCGGTAACTAACAGAACTAAATAACTAAGTTGTTACACTGAATTATTTTCATTAGTATAATACAGACTGATAGAGCAAAACCATGAAGAAGCAAATATCTTTCCTTTTTTCTCTAATACTTCCTCCCAACAAACTTACACACACACAAGTACGCATGCACACACTCACACACGCACACACACACAGTGGTGGTCATTTTCAAAGTAAAGAATTGAATTGGAATAGGAGAGGAAATATTGTATTCCAAAACATTGTGCATTTCCATGATCCATTAATCTTTTCTTGCTCCTATTTGTTTTTGTTTTGATAGGTATTTTTTTAAACTCACCGTGTTGTTCTTAAAAATGAGTGAATATTTTGAAATGTCTTCTGATTTCAAGGAACTGGCAAAATAAGTTTTATAAAATGATGTTTTTCCACTTCATATGAGGCATGCTTTCCATTGCGGCAACTTGGCTATATTAGCAGCTAAGGGCAATTATCAGTGGGACAAAAGGCTTAGAGTAGACCCCTCATTTGATATACACAAATATGGGGAAGTCTTCTTGCTTTCACAATCAAAGCCCTGCATGGGGAAACCCATAGCCTCAACCCAACAAAGTACCTGAAGGTAAGGAAGGCATAGGTCCTTGGAGAAATAGCACCCCATTGTCTGCATTGCCTTTTCTCTTGGGTGCTACATTGTCACCTTAAAAGTCATTAGGCTGTCAAAAATGTCTTTCCCATTCTTCTCCTCGTCATCTGACACTCTTCAGACAGTGGATGTTGTCGGAGAAAGCAGGCGTGCTCCTCCACAGACCATGCCTGCCAGCCGGGCTTGCTCAGCACAGGGCCCCCAGAACAGTTAGCACCACTGGCCTGCTTCCCAGAACTAACCCAGAATAGCCTCTTAGGGACCAGAGGTTTTTTCATTTCACCTTTATGCTTCCCTTTCCGAACTCTCAAATGTCTGGATCCTCAGGGAATCCTTCTTGGCTGTTTCCTTTATGAGCTTTTAGGGAGAGGAGAGGAAGCAGATGTAATAGGGTACAAGTCAGCCTTGCAGACCTATGTATGAAGATGTGGATGGGCGGCTATTCAAAGTATAAGGTCAGAGAGCTTAGAGACCTTAGATCCGACGCTGGAGGAAAGAAACCCAGCCAGTGGTGATGACAGCAACCCAGAGTCTCGGGATGCAGCAGGCCCTACAGTGCAGGAGAAGGAGGAAGGTCCAACAACAGCTCAGTTCCTAGATTACGTCTGTATTCGAGCAAGACACATCTCAGCCAGCCTCTGGTCTTCTGGGTCAGATTCCAGCCATCCCCCTAGAAAACGGGGCTGTCCAGAGGCAGACAAGCTCCATCGAACACGTCCAAGCAGTGCTCTGAGACTGTCAAGCAGCAGGTGAGTTTTGTAGGGCATCTTAAGGCAGCATTCTTCCATTAGTGTGTGCCCATCAACGACTTACCCTGAGTTAGCTCCTTCTCGCCTCAACGCACTCATGTGGGTGTCTCATTCAGTGATATCCAGTCTTTCTCTGAGGCTAATCTTTTGAGTGCCAGCTTCTTAATCAAGATGGTGATTTGCAAACAGAAATCCTGGACTTGGGGAATGGTTTACCTCAATATAGGAAACCCGTCCATTTCTCCCTATGTTGACCAACTTCTCTGAACTTGCCTTCTGCCTGGAATATCCTTTATTCCCTTACACACCAGGAGACTACCTTCAGAGCTCAGAACCCTCCTCTGGGAAGCAAGCCTCCCCACCCCCTTCTCATAGCACCATAGATGCATCTCTGTGTTTACTGTTACCGTACTATATTGTAATATCTTTCATACATGTAGCTATGTAATAGAAGCTACATAGCATAACTATGAACTAGAGGAAAACAGGGAAAATTGGAGTGCCACTTCTGGTCCCAGAGACACACAAGAGGCATTTAATTCTAGTTGCTCCATATGTGTTTGTTGAATGAATAAGTGAAAACTGGCCACTCTGATTTATGAATCCTGTGTAAGCAGGCTCCTTTGAACATACTCGTATAACTCTATATCCAACTGGACAAATACAGAGAGAAAAAACGGCTTGAGTTGGATCTATCATTTTGGTTAATTTGGGATAATACTACTAAAATAAGAAACAAATGTGTTTTAGGAACATTACGTTACAATGATAATAGATATAAATTCCAAATTTTGCTTCTTGGAACACTACTGATATGCGATAGAGCCTTGGCAATTGTGCTTATTTTGAATTCAACTTCACTGTACATTAAACAGCTATGCTATATCTTGATGTATAAAAGTGTGGAAATCCTATTACTTGTCTACCACCCATAAGATAGTTATCCATAAGTTAATTAATAAATTAATGAAATACACATTTGATAATATATACAAATATAATATTTTAAATCATTATAGACATTTGACCTGCATAAGTTTTTTTTTTATTTGGAAATGAAATAAAAGGACTCATTTTAATGCATGGTGGTGTTATTAATTTCCTTGGGAGGACTTGGAGGAAACTTATTTTCATAGTTGAAGGCAGAATATTGAGATGAAATTTTACACCTCTTTCATAACCCCCCAAATTTGGTTTTTATAATTGAAAATATTCCTGTGTCTTCTATTCATCCTCATCACCAAAAATAGCAGTGTTCTTGACAATTGAAGGTAGTACTGCAGGAGGAATGTGCAGTGGACTTTTTGTTTTGGATGAACTCAATCAGTATCTCCTTGAGTGCTCTTTTATCCAAAGGCAGATATGAGTGGATTCAAGGCTGTGGGTTGTGGCCATGGTCCAAAGTTCTCCAGGGTACGTGGGTGGAAGAAGATGCAATGTTAGGGGCTGTCTATTAGTAGCATCCTCTGAAAGTCTCTTCATGCCACAAGTTGTGAAACGGATATTTCAAAGTACTCTTACTAAATTCTGTGAGAATCAGTGCTTTGGGGTTTGTTCTACTATCCATATTCTTGATTTGGGTAGCTCAAATAGCTTTTCCTATGGTTGGGCTCAAGTTTATCCATTTGTGAAATAAGAACAATACTATTTTAACCAGTTGCATTCTTAAAACCAAAGTTGTGCAGCCCACTTCTCTTTGTTATCTTGGGTTTTGTTTCAACTCAAGTTCTACCACCATGTAAATCACTCCCAGAGCAGAGTTTACAGTTGGAGGAATGCAGTACTCTCAAGGACTTACCCAAACGCAACACCAGGTATACTTTGACAGGGCAGAATTCATGGAGTTTTGTTTCTCAGTCCAGTCTTTTGTCCCCAAGTCATTTCCATTTCTTTTCTTTTCCTGCCTTCCTTTCTCTTTCTTTCTTTCTTCCCTTCTTCTCTCCTTTCTTCCTTCTCTCCTTTCTTCCTCCCTTCCTTCCTTCGTTCCTCCTTCTTTCCCTCCTTCCCCCACCCCCTCTCTCTTTCCTCATTCCTTCCTTTCTTTCATTCTTCCTTCCTTCCTTGTTTCTTTTTTCCTCCCTCTTTCCCACCTTCCATCAACCTCCTCTCTCTCTCTTTCCTCCTTCCTTTCTTCCTTTATTTTTCTTTCTTTCTTTCTAATTTATGGAGAGCCTTGCCAGAAGCCCTAAGAAGTTTAAATCAGCCCATTCAAATAGTATAATAAAATCCAATTCTTTCTTTTATGCTATATATTTTTTTATGCCCTTGCATTCTAAGATAGCTAGGTTTAGCAGCACATAATGCCTTTTTCCTAAAGCAATTGCTCTTTCATAAGTATGAGTGTTTAAAAATAGTTTTTCTAAAAAAAAAAGATCAGATATGTCCATTTGTAAATGGAGTTATTGAAGCTGCGAGTGACTAAGTGATTCACTCAGGGCCATCCACGACTAAGCACAAACTCACTTGGACTTTGGAATTTAATTTATTCCAGAGAAGGGCCAAGTTCCAGAATATGCAAGTTACACATGAAAAGGCAACCCAAACAAGACTACTTTGCTGAATTTTAAATAGAAGCCTCAAATTGCTTGCAAGTAAGCACAAAATTCCAAGTTGTACTATGCAAAATACTACCATATAGGCGCACAGATGGACAAATAAGGTGGAAAATGATGAATAAAATGAGAACAAAAAAAAAACTTGCCTTTTTACCATATTAAAATTACACTGCAGGACACATTGTGTATCTTGGGAGATAAAAATATTTTTGACTTTCATATGCACTTCAAGGTCAGCACTGCTAATACGTAACTAAAGTACCACTGAGTAAGAATATCAGCCCTTTGTACGTGTTAAATTCAATCATGAAAATCTTTTAGGATTGCTTTGCTTGTCCATCCATGACTTTTAGAAAAATGCTGCCTAAGTGGCTTAGATCTGAGCAAATTCATCGTTATAACAGCTTGTGTTCGCATTGTACATTACCATTTTCAAAACAGTTTGCCGCATGATGTATTTGATCATGACGTGTATGCTGGAATGCATTTTACATTCCACAAGTTTCCATTGCCAGGTCAAAATATGGACAACCTCATAAGGGGACCGGCCAACTGAATGAGCCCCTAAGAAGTGGCCCCAGAGGTTAAAAGTCCAGTGATTGCTACAAGGACAAAAGTGGGCTAGAACCAAGAAGTCTGAAGTTAGACATAACAAAGGTTTATAAAAGTCCAGGTTCAGGCAAGCTGAGCCAGGAGGAATACAAGATGAATGAGGAAGGTCGCTGTTCTACTTTGCTAGCTGCTGGGATGCAATACACCAGAAACGGAATGGCTTTTAAAGAGGGGAATTTAATAAGTTGCTAGTTTACAGTTCTAAAGCCGAGAAAATGTCCCAATTACAACAAGTCTGTAGAAACGTCCAATCAAAGGCATCCAGGGAAAGATACCTTGGTTCAAGAAGGCCGATGAAGTTCAGAGTTTCTCTCTCAAGTGAGAAGGCACATGGTGAACACGGCGTCATCTGCTAGCTTCTTCTACTGGCTTCCTGTTTCATGAAGCTCCCCAAGAGGCATTTTCCTTCTTCATCTCCAAGTGTCGCTGGCTGATGGACTCTGCTTCTTGTGGCTATGTCGTTCTGCTCTGCTCTCTCTGAATCTCCGCATTCTCCAAAATGTTTCCTCTTTTATAGGACTCCAGAAACTTATCAAGGCCCACCCAAATGGGTGGAGACATGTCATCACCTAATCCAGTTTAACAACCACTCTAGATTAAATCATATCTCCAGGGAGATGATCTGATTAGAGCTTCAAACATACAGTACTGAATAGGGATTATTCTGCCTTTATGAAATGGGATTTAGATTAAAATATGGCTTTTCTAGGGGACATACATCCTTTCAAACCAGCACAGTCATCAACCCCAAAACCAGCCTGACCATAGGCCAAGTATGATTGTCCTACAGCCTCATTCCATACTGCCTACTAAAAAGACACACGTGACGGCGGTAAAGTGGCCTGGTACAGCAGGTGCAAACAGGGTTTGAAACTAAATAGAATGTTTTTTGACTAAAGCTGCAGGGGAAATCTGAAATGGAGAGTGAGATTTTACTAACGTACTTACATCCAATAAATAAAGCCCATGGCATATTAGCATTTCTTTCTAGTTTTCTGTGGATGTCGGCCATATCATTTTCTTAACTTTTATGTTTAACACCATATCATGTGAACTGGCTTGTGACTGTATGATGAAATCAAGAGAAAACTTTGTATGTTTAAGTACACATTAAGAAAGGTGAAAAGTTTCAACCTCTTTGGGTTGCAGATATTATAGATAGGAAATAAAATGATCCCAAAGAGCCAGCATTATTATTCACATGCAAAGTAACTTTTCTATTTCCATTTCTAACCTTGTTATGATTTGACTTTATATTATCTGGGATTCTCAGTGTTGGTTTACAAAGCTCACAAGCTCATAGAAAAAGAAAAACTTTAAGAAATAGAAAATAAGCAGTGCTAAAAGACAAATATTCCACAAAGCATTGTGTAGTAAGAAACAGCTGAAACAGGGTGAAAATTTATAATAAATATGAATGAAAAATTTGAATTTATACGTTTAGCTTGAGTTCTACTTGTGCAATCACACTCCCTTATAGAAAGAGAAACAATACAAGATATTTTAAACAATTATATATCTGTCAGTTCAAAATCGTCTTGGGATTTAACAGAATTTCATACTCTATTATAGCTTGGAAAAGAGCTAAACAGATTTAGGTAAAATTCCCAAAACAAATCCTTTGAGGCAATATCAGAAATGTAAAGATGCTGTACCAAGAACATTTTTTGCATTTTTCTGTACCCAAAAAGATATGGATGGATTAACATCACAAGTCTGAAATAGTAATTTGATGTTAATCACTTTCTACCTTTCAGAGTACATCAATACTTTTGTACATTGGGTACGAGCTTTCTTATGTGTCTGGCTGTGTGTGCGTGTGTGCGTGTACATATTAGATGTTAATTGTGGGTCTGCTTTCCACACACAGACGGTGTTCATTAGTAAATTCCAAATGAAGAAACAAATGTCCTTGACATTCCATTTCATAGACAGCGGGTGGCACCATCTTAAGGAGAGATGATGTAAGGTTACATTTGGCACTATTTTCTTTATTTGGGCTTCAAACTCTATCCAAATTGTGAAGGACTTTCCACATTAGTAATTAATCGTCCCCATTATGCTAACTATCATCCAACTTAGGACATCTAGAGGAAAGATAAGAGATGAATAATTTGAGGTAATTTTCTTGTAATCGTGCCAATCACTTGAGCAAAGTAGTTATTAAAGAACCAGTATTCTGATGAATGATAGGACATCTAACACTGAATACCTTTTCTTATCAGCAGCTTATAGTTTCCGATGCTTAAAAAATGGCAAACAAGTAGAAGTCTATCCCGGATAACATCCTTCTTACTGTAAATAATAGTTTGTTTAGCAAACCCTGAATTGCAATGAGGCTTGAAAGACAGACTTTATGTTAGTTTCTGCTCATCTTCTTGAAAAGACCTGAAGTTTGCCAGCTTCACCTTCCCTCAAAGGTAGAGGGAACATGAGTCACCTTTCATGACAAGGGATTCTTCTAGTTCAGATTTGCTGAAGTGATTAGACATTATTTATCTAATTAAATGTTCAAAACACATCATTAATGAAAGGAATAAATTTAGTACATTTGTTGAGCAGTGTTAACTGAAATGTAACTGCACATCATTTGACTTTTTAACATTTTATTATATCTATTAAGTCTTTCTGTGCTTAATTAAATCAACTTATTTTTTACAGTTAATTTAACGTGATTTCATCTCAGTTACAGAGTCTGAATCAGATATTATGGAGAAAGCCAACTGTATACGCAAATTAAGCTTCAGCTCCTCAGGTGCTTTCTCACATTTCATTCAAGGCTGCCTGCTTCTGGGGATTACCAGGATTTTAAATGAACATAATTTTTCACAAGGTGAAAACTTATTCTTTTTCTTTATTAAAAAAAAATTTTAAGCTCTACTATCATCATCTTTGTACTATCTGCATCATAGATGACGGTTTGGTCTTGGAAGAAATACAGTTTTTTAATGTTTAAGGAAAAGTAAGTAAGAATAGAAATGTGGGAGAAATGAACATTAGTCTGTCCCTCTGGGAGCCGCACTTCTTCATTGTCCCTATTCAAACCATGGAGTCTAACTAATAATGCTACAGCTTCTGAGCAGGCGCAGAGCATTGTAGCAGCGGTGATTAGGGGACAGGCTCCATGAAGGAAGTTATTTATTACTTATTATGATTATATTCTATTCAAATGAGTGCCTCTCGATAATCAATATTTAGCAATAGTCTTTCCTTTGCAAGAACCCCAAACTATAAAATGGGGATGGGGGGGTAGGGGGAGAATTGAACCCACAAATGTTTGGTGCCAATCACCTGAGTGAATTGTGAGGCAGAGGGCTGAAGGGTGGGATCTGGTCCATTCAAATCTACCCTGCAAAGTGTTGAAATGGAGAGTGTGGCTGGAAACAAATGGGAAAGGAAGATTCAAAGGTTGCAAGTGGTGGTGGAAAATTCTAATGAGATATTTACGTCAGCTTGCAAAGCTCCTCGTTTGTCCCAAGTGTTTGAGTGTTTCGTGTTCTGTCAGCCTTCAACTGATAGTACTGAAAGGGAAGGTTTCTGAAATCCTCATCCAGCCATCAGGGATGGTGAAATAAGAAGGTGCCCGCAAGTGCATTAGCTTGAGCTGAACTATCAAATACCAAAGAGCCAAATGCAAAAAAACAAAAAACAAAAAACAAAAAAAACCAGAAAGGCAGTGAATTTTTGTATGCCTCTGTGTCCCTGCTGCATCAGGAGCTTGTGGAGTTGATCAGAAATGGTTTGTTCCCTTTGCTCGATGAACTCACTTCTGTCTACTCCTTGGCCTAGTTGGATTGGCTTCGATTCCCTGGGGTAAGTGTTCATGATGGCAAATTTGGCCAAAAGATTTTTTTTCATTACCCTCCAACATTTCCTTTCACCTCCAACCTCCAGGCAGGGCCCTGGCTTTCCCTTTGGAGCTGGGAATATAAAGGCGTGGGGCCATCCAGGCTGACCCGAGGGCCCTTCTGTCAATCACCGCCTCCCGCTCCCTGCTCCCTTTCACAGCAGGCAGCTGGACCCATCGCCGTCAACCAGGTAACAACCCCCAGACAATAGCGGCCTGAAAGCCTGGTCTAGACACTCTTTTAGCCACTTATTTGCTGCTCTTGGCAGCTGTTGAAGCATAAATAAGCAGTTTGTAATCAGAAAGCTGACATCATCGCAGCTCGGCTGAGAGCGGAGATTGTTCCTGGGCACTGAGCAGGCTTTTTTGTGTGTGTGTGACAACAGATTCTGGGGTGGGGATGCAGATTTGTGCCATGCTAAGCTGGTCTTTCTTTGATTTACAGAATACAATCGAGTCAGGTCTCCAGCTCCAAGACAAACCAGAATTATCTATTAATGTGCAGTTCCTGGTGGGCAGTAAAATCTGATCATAAATTGGGCGGAAACATGTCAAGGATTGGGCCTATGTGGGAAGAGAGTGGGGTGGACCAGAAGTTTGGGTGTGGGACATTTTCTAGGTGGTGGGCAGCAGGACATGTGTGCCTGGTCACCCCTTGAAAATGTCCCCGTGGCCTGTCGGCATGGTTCAGGTGGGAGGCACTGAGCAGAGGTTTGACACTGGGTGTGTATGTCTGCATGCTTTGAGAAAGGAATAGTTTTACAAAAGGGAACAGAGAAACGTGTGTGTTTATTCCTGCCTCCCAAGTGTACAGTGTTTTTTTTTTTTTCAAGATCAAGTTTGCCATTCAATGTGATTGGCAGTTATCCCTGTGAAAAGGAGGTAAGCACAGAACAGTCACTGGGAAATTTTTACTCTCCCTCTTCTTATACAACTGATTAGAACCCCTGCTTAGGTTTTCTTCCCAAGACTGGTTGTTGTTGGAGGAATCAGAGATGGCAAGATGGCAGGCGTTATTTATTTATCATAATTGATTTCTTTTCAGTGTTTTGAGGATGTTCCCAAAAGGAGGGAGAGCCTCTCGGGTTTCCTTCCGCGGTGTGGCTCTGATGGTCCTACTGTCTGCGTGGGCTCTGCCAACTCTCAGCCCATTGCTACGTGGCAGCCAAGCAAGGGCCCAGAAGCCGCAGAGCTTGCTGCCTGAAACCCATTCAGGTGGTTTTGCCCATCTCCAGTTTCACTTATGTCTATATTTTTAAAAAGTCCAGTTCAACAAAAATATTGACTTCCTTTCTCCCCGAGGGTTTCTGGTATTAGTTTGCTATAAGTAGCTCATGATTTAGAGTACAAAGGCATTTCCAGAATGCATGTTTAACAAAATGACATAGCAGATAATTGAAATTTATTTGCAATTTTCAAACCACAATAAACACAATTCTCCTTTTCTTTCATTAATAATCGCACGGCTAATGCATAACAATCCCTCTGCAGCTTTTACAAGCAAACTTGAGCTGCTGTGTTGTAATAGCTGGAAAAGTTAATGTAGCTTGAACAAGGTTCCTAATTGTCCCTGTCTCTGTCATATTTGTCTACTTGAATGGTCCTAAATACCACAGCGATTAATTACTACAGAGCAGGTATTACAAGATGTTATCATCCTTCCCCAACTGTCTGGGTGAATGGAGAGAAGCAGGAGATTGTTACAGTGTTTCATCTCTGCTCTTCCTGTAAGGCACTTTAACCAGAAGATTTAACGTGTCAAAGTTAACTGCGTTCTCTAGCAGATATTCACATTCTAATTAAAGATTAAGAACGTAGTACATTACACTGTGATTTGTCATACATGGCTTGTTAAATAGGAAACCTACCGGGATTCCCTAACATTTTATAAACATTATTCAGGGCTTTTTGATGTGGGCAAAGCAAAAGATTATTCGACTGCATTGCAGTATGGAAAGCAGGTCACCCTCTATCCAGCTCTCCTCTCCACCCCACCCCCAATAAATAACAAAATGAGACAACTTGGGCAGTTTGAAAACTCTTCTGCTTTAGAGATTTTGTTTAAACCATGAATCACCTCTGGTTTGCATTTGTTGGGGGAGGGGAGGTCTTAATTATTATCCCTGAGCTTTTTTTTTTTTTTTCACTGTTGCTTTTTTGCTGTCAGTTAAGTGGAGGAAGGTAAAATCTTGCCTTTGTTTGAATTAGAGCAGCCAAAGAAGGAATAAAGATGAAACAGTTTTTCACTAGGCAGCCTGAGCATTCAGCTGGGTCTCGCCTCCCTGATCAGCTCCACTTCCAGGACTAGTGGCACAGGCCTGGTTCACATTCTATGATTGCCTGAGGAATAAATTAATGAGGTTACTGAGACACTGAGCATTTGCATATCCGCGGATGCTTATTAGGTAGAAAGTGAATGCCAGGTGCACTGAATTTGGGGGCTAGAAGATTTGTTAAAAATTAACATCTTTCCGTCCCTTGGAAAAGGGATGTCCTGTCCCTAAAAATAATTTGCAGGCAGAACTCGTGCTTAATCAATTTCCGAATAATTATGATATAGCAGAAAGGCAAGGAGAAGAGGGTTTTACTTGAAAGCAGCAGAGAAGCCAACACACTGCCCTTGTGATGAGGAGACCTGGAAGCAGTGGTCCTGGCGTGAAGGGAAACAAATGCCATTTGCTCTCTTTGGATTTTAGGCTTAAATTATGCTGGTGGCGTGCACGGCACAAACACGAGGCCACCGTACGTACTATAAAATTATCAGTTTAAGGAGACCTTCGCATTTGTAAATACTATTATTGACAACCCGCCAAACCAATTCGGAGCTGAGAAAAGCTTGTCTAAGAAAACCATGTCCAAAGCGGAATCACAGAATAAGAGAAACAGTTAAGCACTGATGGGCATGGTCCCGTTGTTTATGATTCCTGCTGGGGCAATGGGGAAGCACATTGTCTGAGCTATTTGTGTCTCATTCTCATGAGAAGTTTTTATGCTACTCTGGCTTGTGGATTGCAGACTGCCTCCACACAGTTTAAATGGGCAGATTTTTTTGCCCCCCCCTTGTCCTTGCAGTACTTAAAAACAAAAACAAAAACAAAAACAAAACAATGATGACTGTCCACATGTTTCCAAGCACTCTGTGGTGAGAGAGTCATGCCTTTTTGTTTTTGTTTTTATTTATTTATTTTTTGCTGCCATGTTATCCAGGTAGGTGCTCTTTCTTTCAATTTATTATTTATTTATCCCCTTTTTTTTTTTAAAGAAGATGATTGGCAACCCTCAATCTCCAGGAACTGATCTATCAGAATCAAGCTGGGATAAGTATTTCTTTGAGAAATTGTATTTATTTACTAACAGGCTCTGTTCTGCCTGCTTGTTTCACTGTACCTTGCATACCACTTCCCTTTCCTGGCCAAGGCATGGGTAACCCTGTATGAAGGATACGGTTAGTGCATATGCATGCATATATTTTTCCAAAGATTCCATGATATGCAATCTCTATACATTTTTTGGTACCTTTTCTTGATTTGTAAAATATCATTTCCAAAGTCTAAAGAAGGCTTTGAAAGTTTTTTCCTTTATTTAAAAAACAAAGAGTGCCCTAAATATGAATGAGTTACAATGCCTTCCCAGGGATGAGTCAAACGGGCTTGTTAGTCCTTATTTGACTTCTGCATGAGACTTAAGCTTTTAATTTATTTCCTCAAGGCTCAGAGATATAGTAACTGTCAGAACACACTACGCCAAAATAACCTGTCCCTGCTTTTCAATTCAATTTGTTTTCTCAAGGAAATTTTTGATGCACTGATGAATGCACTGAAATCACAGTAATTTCAGCGTGACAGAGTTGTAACCGGGAGACTGCATGTATTTTCATAAACTAGAGTATTATGTTTTTATTAGTATTTGTTAATAATATTGCCTAAAAAAAAAAAAGAAAAAGAAAAAGGTGTCTTTCACCCAGAAAGGGCCTGTCTGAAAACATGCACTGCGGCAAAATCACTGGAGTCCAGGGTTTTTGTCACACACACAGAGCACAGATTTTTTTGATTATGTAGATTTCTTTTCCTACTGCAGTTTCATATGCAAAGCATGCATCAGCCACATCCATGCTATCTCCTAAAGCAGTCATTCTGAAACCCAATCTGAGGACAGTGCAGACTAAATAAAATTTCATTTTGATTTGGCCTCCCGCTGCGAATGGGACTGCTTTGTCTCAGCCGACAGAACCAGCAAGCCAGAAAGGTATGTCCTGTTTTGCATGGCTGATGGTGCGTCTTGAGGCGCACACAGCTGCCCTGCTCTCTGGGGCTGCAGCGCCCACACTTCCTGCTCGTCTTTTTCTTTCCCCTTCCATTTGCTCCCTTGCCGCCTGGGGTCTTACCTGCGGGCGAGCGGTGGCAGACCCGCACCCGATTGTTTGCTTTGGCGTCTGTTTAATGGCTTTGCGTGGCTGTTTACGTTTTTTTCCCTCTGCCTTTGTTGTTATTGGGTTGGTTTTTGTCTGTGTGTGTGTGTGCTTTTCTCCCTACTTTGGTTTTTGTTTTTGCTTTGCTTTCCTCCCCACATTTGTTCCCCTTCTCTTTCAAGGTGTTGAATACCAAAATACTGACTTAAAGAAAAATTGTGTGAGTACCGCTATGATGCTCTAGAGATTTTCCTGGAAGATTTGTCATGTTGAATTTTATTGTAAATTTGTAGATGCATTTAATAGCTTTTAAGGACTTTAGTTTTCATAGCCCTTTTGAGCCGCTTTAGCAGCCAAGCAATCACCCATTTTAGTGAAGGGGGAAATATGAAATAAAGACCCCCCCTTCCAGTGGCAGGGAGCTGTTTGGCCATCTTGGCATATTTTATAAAATGCATTGTAGTGTTTGCCTGGAGAGCTGCTAAACATGGCTTGTTTTAAATGATGACCTTCTGCTGGAGTCATCTCATTAGGGTTTGAATTGTGTAAAATGCTCTTCTTGCACTTGTCCCACCTTTTAGAGGATGCAGTGGCAATCAGGAAACAACCTGCTGGGAATCTTTAGATATGATGGCAAAATGCCAAGGGGGACTGACTGCGGTGAGAACTCAGTTTTCAAGCCCAAATTTCTCCTTGGAACTGTCATTGCCCTTGACCAATTCAAACGATACCATAAGGGAAAGAAGTTTTTCCCTGGTTTACATATCGGCACATCATTAATCTAAATTACAGTATCCCAAACTGGTAAAGATGGATATAGTGCAGATGCAAAATAAATTGCCTAAGAGAAGTGTAGGATGTGACGGCAGTGACGCCTGCAGGGAGGCACGCTGGCTCTGGGACTCAGCACAAATAATTCTATATTGGATAAAGAATTAATAAATAAAAAATAAGAATAATTAGGTTCATAGGGACCCCGCCCACCAGAAGTAGAAAATAAATTGTCACATAACTTTGAAAAGAGTGAGAAAGGTGCTTTTATAAAGCCGTAATGCTGCTGGCATGCCAGTGTTTTGAGGTGAGGAGTGGTCCAAGGGTAGTCTTGATGCAATTCTTAAAATAACTCCGTGGATGAGATTTCTGTCCATTAAAACAAACGCTTTCTTTTCTTACTGCAAAATCTTTAAGTTCACCAAGTTACACCTGTTAGCCAAGAGTCTTGGGAGATAAGATTCATGACAAGTTTTGGTAATTTTTTGATGGGCTGCCTGCTCACCCTGCAGTAGAGGAACAAAGTGAGAGCTAAAAGAGAAGTGGAAGAAACAGTAGCATGAAAATAGCACAAAATGTCCTTTGGTAAAGATGCCACCGTTTCACATAAGGAAGAGCCAAATGGCAGTGATGGGGACATAACTTGCAATGTTTGAATCAGTGGGTGTATAGTTTCTAGCCCCACCCTTAGAGCCACTTTTTAATTTTATAGCTGTTGGTTGAGGATATTAAAAAGCTCACGTTTGTTTTTAGTCCAGTACTCCATAGTACTTATGGAGGCCACTTACTGGCATGACAGGGACTTTTTTGGTAACTAAGTAAATGTCTTAAAAAGTAAAATCTGCTATTGCCATATAGTCCATTATTTATAGGATAACTTAGCAGTAATAAAATACTTCTTAAAAATTAGAACAAAGAACTGGTTCTGGAACAGAAAGTTCTCAAGAAGGATGCATTTGTCCATAAAAATATATAGGTATATATATTTATGTTATATCTACACACACATAGAGATAGAAAGAGAGAGAAAAACTGAACTAATGATGTGACTGGAAAGAGTCCCAAAGCTTATCTTGAGGATAAATAATGCAATAAGTATCTAGCAGGCACAATTCTAAACTGTGGTCTAATTACCCATATGCATGGAATGTACATCAAAGGTAATATGATATTTTTAGGAATTCTTGGGTTCTTCGTAGACTTCATTCACAGAACTTATATTTCTAAGAATAGGGAGGCAAATTATTATAGTATGATTCCTACCTATGGCATGGTTTAGAGATGTGGACCACAATGAAGAATGAATGTTTGGTTTAGTGAAAATCTATACATCCCTATCTTTTGTGGTGTCTCCCATGCCTGATGCACGTCTTCCCATATTTTAGTACATGTACTCCACATGCATGATAGCTGAATGTGTCTGCAAGCACTTGACATAATAATTTGGTAGATGTATTGAAGATAATGACTGCATTGGTAGCCCCCATCATTTGAGTCTTGTTTATTTATATTTGGTTGGCTAATGTTTACAGTGGCCATAGTTTAACCTTCCATTTTGGATCCCTGTATTAGTAAGAGGAAAAAAAATAGTACCGAGTGGAGTTAAGTGTCAATTGTGGCCAAAGATAGATATTTCTGTTTTCTGTTTCCCCTCCTCACTCTTGGGAAACGGTGGCTGCTCAGGGAATCCACTTGACTAAACGAGAAGGAATGATGCAGGTTTACCATGAAGGAATGATGCAAGTTTACCATAATGGAGGAGAGCCACAGGAGACACTGTCATTAGCTGGAGTGTGTCACAGCATCACTCAGGGATTATCACTCATGAGGAAAGGAAAGACACATGGGGAAGAGTGAATAAAGGATACAGGCTTCCTAAGCCTGTGTATCCATTGAAAATTTATGTATTTTTTCCTAAAGAAATAACTTTCATGACATCTTTGGACTCCCAAATGTTAGGGGTCCATGAGCTCTAGGAAGAGCAGGTCCTGCCAGAGAGTCAAAGGAGAAGGGGAATCATAACCTTCTCTGAAATGGTCATCATGACAACAAGAAAAGGGCTTCAACTGATTTACACTTTAATCACTTTCTGCTTACAAAAAAAGCGTACATTTGCAGAGACTAAAGAAGTGTAGTACCGAGAAAAAAAATGGTTGTATGGAAAAAACATTGTAAATATCTGTAGGTGTGGCAGTCAAAACCTGGAAATAATAAAGAGAATGTTAGCCACAGTCCCGGCCCTGGACTCTGGTGAGATACCTTTGAAGAAACATCTTTGGAGGTACTATGTATAGCATCACACTGGACCTGAAAGGAAACCATGCTTTGCCATGTCTTTAATACAAATAGTTATGTTTATTAAAAAGATCATTTACTGTACTAATCTTAATCTGAAAAAAACACTTGGGCATTTAGATTACGGGGTGATAATAAAGGACCTTCAAATTCTAGAAAATATATCCAGAACTGAGAAATTCAGATACAGATTTAGGCAGGCTTGGAAAATCTCCAAAGTTCAGCAGATTAGGGCAGAAATTTGAATAAGATTAAGCCTTGAACAATTTCAAATCCAAGTTTACTTCTGGAGATAAGACTTAAACTTGACCTTCAGGACGAAAGTCTTATGGTCAGAAAATCTCTGTAAACTGCAGCTTTCACATATATGGAAATAATCTTAAGACCTCAGCCTCTTATCTCCTAAAAGTGTCCAACAAATACTAATGTTCAGAATAAACAGGCACGAATGTTAAAAGGGACTGCACTAGAGGAACTCCAAGTAATATATATCCTCAGAAAAATGAAGACTTGGTGTAAGGTTTCTTGTAAAGCCCATTTCAAAATGACCAGTGACCCCTAGTGTGATTAGGCCAAGGGAGGTCCAGGGCTGTGCATCTTTGGACCCACTTGGCTATTGTGAGGGTAGGTGCTGAGTTGAGGACTGAAGACTGTTATTAAACTTACTGTCGTACGGCAAGATGACCAACAGCGGGGGCCTGGCCAGTGAATTTGCTGCTGGTCTGATTGAGCTGAATAGACCAAAAGGCAGGAATTCAGGGTTCTGTAGACTGAGATAGCTGAGCTGCAGCTGTCTCAGTAAGAGGAATTAGGTGTTCTTCCCTTATCATTTTGCACAAGCCTACATAAAAAAGTGTAAGTTCACCGACATCAGACTGTTTCCAGGAAAGCAAGCCAGACATCTAGATTCCAGGCAGACGGTGGACTCAGCAACTGGAGGGCCAGGAGATTGCACCAGGACACCACATGAATCTGAGAGTTCCTACTTATTGCCAAGGCCAGTAAACCCTCAGTTGGCATCCAGCCTTTCCCCATGCACCGGGATGTTATCTTAGGGAGAGAAGCAGGGGGATGTGGTGAATATATAAGATTGGGCATTTTATCCAAATGGAAGAATGAACACCAACTGAGAAAGACTGCTTAAATGATCAGATCTGACAGCTCCAAACTTGATAGGACATTTAATTAATTTCTCTCCCCCATCCCCACTTACTGCTGATTGAGGGCTCAGGAGGAAGCACAGATGAGCTACAACCAAAATAAAGAAAATGAATTATGTTTCTCTGTATATAAAATTTGTATTGCAACTGAAATTTGCAAACCAGCTACACCTGAAAGATTCCAGGTTTTCACACAAATGTCTACTTTCAGTGACCCAAGGAAATACTAGAAACTTCATATGCCAAGCAAAAAAAAAATAGAGAGAGAGGAAAGAACATTGAACAAAATAAAGTATTGGTTGCAATATGCCATACTGATCTTCAAAATCAACCATGTAGTACAATTTTAACTGCAGAAGACTAGTCATCTCTCATATATGGATTTCTCTCAGCAATTTTCCTATTTCTTGGAAAGATCTGATAGTTTAAGCAGTCTTTCTCAGTTGGTGTTCATTCTTCCATTTGGATAAAATGCCCAATCTTATAGATTCACCAAGCCCCCTGCTTCTCTCCCTAAGATGACATCCTGGTATTATATACAGGATCCCTCATCACAGCTTGAGTCGCTGTTCCTGGTCTAGTTCATGGAGCAGTCTCAGTAGGGACTTAAATAAATCAGTTTCTCTTTCCAAAAAAAATTAAATTTTGAAACAGAGAAGCCCATTTGCCAGGTATTGTTGGAACCGAGTCACATTAGCATTGATACAGTAGAAGACGTGAAGTTTAGAGCTCCTTCCAGAAGACCTGGGAGCAAGCCCTATCTTCCCCACCTCCAGACCTCATTGGCCAATTAGTCAAATCAAGGTCCCTGAAATGCCAGAGTGTCACCTCAATCCATTCCCCCCTCCTGCTTCAGTATGGTAGTGTGCAATTCTGTTGTTCTCAACCTAATGGAACCTTATGTACTGCCAACAACGTACGTGAAAAAGGTATTCTTAGAAATAAGTGCAACATGCTAGACAGTTCTCCATGTAGTCCAAGGAAGGAAAAATAGAGATGGTCAATGCACACTTAATCTTGGACTAGCGTACTGAAATGGAAGGATTGTTGGATCTGATAATGGTGGTAAATGATCATGATTTCAATGAGGCGCTTTCTAGAAAGGTACAAAGAATGTTTTCAGAAGTGCCAAAAGTTTATAGCATGAGAATGCCATCTCACAGAATTCAGTATTCCAGGGCATAATCAACAGAATAACTTTCTGAATGTTACTTAATGTTCCTTCCAATCTATTAGCTTGTTTATTCATGTAAAACATATACCAAGTTGAATACAAACAGAAAACTGCCTTTGAATTCAAGGGTCAAAATTATCAAGCAATGCCATAGCTTGCAATGATAAAGGCAAGATCAAACCACTACTATAAGAATCTAGCTATAGCTGGAATCAAATTATTTTCTAAACTGACACCAAGGAGGAAGTTTTGGAACATTGAATCTCTATTTTTAAAAGATACAGTGTTTTTAGGATTTGCTACCAGATGTGATCTTTTCACTTTCCCATTAACTAAAATCCATGAAATGGTCTAAACATTTAAAAAGAAGAGTGTCTTGAATGAGGCATAAATTAAAGCTTGGTCCTTGCTTGCCTAATGAACAATCTCTAATATTTTATGTAAGTATAGAACAGTACAAATTATTAATTCTGATATGAATGGCTTTATTAAATGAATGATTATTAATAGATAACATCCATGAATGTTCTTAAACCAAGACCATGTAAAGAGTATGTTATAGAAGAACAAACACAAAACACAGACTACTTTGAGGGTGGGGAGACTTCATCTGATTGTTTCAATGGTTTGGTTTGTGTCTGTGTAGAGGGCAAAAGGAGGTGAGTTGAGCTATCCCATTATCACCCGCGCACATTAAGGACGCATTTATCACACTCTAGTCCATCACACGCCGCTGTGCTTTTCACTTACAGGCTTTCGCGGTTGTTGTGTCAGTAAACAAAACTACGTGAATCTTTGAATATTAAAAAAAAGTTTTAAGAAAACAGCATATGTGGGAACTGACATAATTTTCATACAAAGAATTAACTATCAGCGGTCCAGCTAAATGATGATGGAGGAGGTCTTTTACTCTCCATTAGTATTTGGGGGAGTGTAAAACACTAATGAGGGTGGAACAGAGGATAGGATTTGGAATAATGGGATGAGATTAAGAAAAGGGAAATTTAGGTTGATTACCAATTACCAATTGAAGATCTTCTTACTGCTGAGGTGTATTAGACTGTAGGGTAATGTTCCAGGGCAAGTGGTAGGACTCCCGTGGCTTAGATGTGTGAAATCAGAGTGGACAGAGCGCTATCAAAAACGCCCCGTGGTGAACAGTCTTCCCTGGCGCGGGGAATGACACAGTTCACCTTGGTTGCCTTTCCAGGCTCAAGCTCCTGGGCCATCCCAGGCTACCCCACAGAAAGTGGAGGGATAACTTTTAAATATTTGTTCTACATTTTCATCTGGCACAGCCTTGCTAACACTTTGATAGGAAACCAAAATAGGCTGTTCTGTCAGCCACGAAATCCTCCCAAGATAAATGCATCCCCCCCCC